>JAJJWO010000205.1:0-24831 GCA_021655895.1 Fusarium sp. NRRL 66739
TTAAAGTAGTATTATATTACTTTATAGCTTTAGTTTTTACTATTAAAAGAGACCTTAAAGGTCTTTACCTCTATTAATTTAAAGGTAATACCTTTAAGGGATATATTTATTTTTCCCTTTAGTAGTATTAAGGCTATACTTAATATACTTATTATTATTACTATTATATTAATAGCTATACTTATTGCTTTTAAGTAATAGGCCAGCTTAATTAAAGTTTAATAGGTAGCTATATAGGCTATTATTGCCTTAAGTAATAAGATTAATAGTTTAAAGGGGTAAATACTTAATGCTTTATAGTATTATTTATTTTATATAAAAGTAAAAAAATATCCTTTAGGCTATATACCTTTAAATTAATTATTTTATTATATCTTATAAATGAACGCAGTTTGGGCTCAATAACATCTTGGCAAGCACCAGACATATGGACAGTATCTGGTTGTTGAGCCAACTTGGCATCGAGCTCCACTTCTATAAGTTGTCCAAATGCTTCCACAGATATCTAACCCGTGTTAGTCATATCTGCCAAAGGGGTGACTTTCAACCAAAGGCCCTTAATTATTTAGAAACTAATTCGAGTTATTAGTTAAGCATGTGAGGGAAGGCTCCTATAGACATATTCTGTTATAAATAAAGTGAAAGATGGAAGCTTAAGATAGAGTGTCTGGTTAATAGGCCCTGTACGAGAATAGTGACAAGTAACTGATCCGTCTTGTCAGAGACAAGTAGATTTCTTAAATGTAATAATAAGTATAACTGACTTATTAGTGCAAGTCTATAGTAAATAGTAAAGGACATAAGAAGGTATTAACTATAACAGCTCTGGCGAGTATAGTAAAAGTCTACAGTCTTTGCTTTTTTATTAGTATATTTTCTAAGGCTTGAATAGAAAAAGGATAACTAGGCATACATATAAGTAACCCTAACCTCAACATTATCTATAACTCTATGCCCTATTCTTGTTAACAATTAAAAGGTGATATTACTTAGGCAGAAGTCTTCCTGGGCTAAGATTGTCCTTAGCATAGTCTCCTTCCCTTGTAGGGGAGCTTGATATATATGGCTGTGGTTATAGTGCGATATATGACGTGCGATGGTTGGATGTGCACGTGACAATCTTGTGGTACGTACCGTATACCTGAAGGACTTAACATAAGGCTAATGATTGGTAGTTTAAACCTTAACTTAAAATTGACCTCAGATCTATTAATATTCCAGTCTTTTTCCATAATAGCAAAGAACACAGTATTAACCCCAGATTATTCTCTCTCTATTTATCTTACTTAAACTTACTTATAGCATTTTCTTTACCTTAAGCTACTGGCTATTAATAGATCGCACCAACCCTGGCCTGGGCCCCAGCAAGGCTGTGCTCTGATAACTCTAGGGCTATCTTCTCATTATTCAAGACAATCAACTCCAACTGGCGGGTGCACAGGCTTTGAACCTTGGGCCTGGTCCTTTAGTTCTCGCAAACCACACTTTTATAAAACCGGCCAAGGCCAAGCCCAGCGTCTCTGTCGTTATATCACCAGAAAATATCAAAATCTTCACCAAGTATCAATCTATTTCCTCTTTCCCGCAGCAAAGCAAAACGAAACAGCCAAGGCTGTCCTACTACCATCTTCATATACACATATTTCAGCCTAAGACATTCTAAGCCAACTTAAGGCCAACATATTATACCCTGACGCGGCCCTCCTCCTTACAAGCTTCGTTCATACTATTGTAATTTTAACTGGGGATGTCCTGGACTCCTGTCACAATGAAGAGGCAAGGTAGTGGTTTAACAAGGAGATACAAAGGTCTGGTAGTAGGTTTAATCGTACTACGATTACCAAGAGGCTAGGCAAGGTCGAAAGTGATGCAGTTGAAGGAGTTGGTGGGGCGAGATGTTGACTTCTTGATATCTTGTTCGCTTAAGAGGACGGCTTACAATCTCTGGTTTATATCCTCAAGGTTTAGTGCTCTATGGCCTTGTACAAGTCGAGCATCATCTCGATCAAAGTTGTCACCTCTGACGCCTTCCTGATATTGGCCTT
This sequence comes from Fusarium sp. NRRL 66739, assembly GCA_021655895.1. NCBI lineage: Eukaryota > Fungi > Ascomycota > Sordariomycetes > Hypocreales > Nectriaceae > Fusarium > Fusarium sp. NRRL 66739. The sequence goes on from JAJJWO010000205.1 coordinate 2,046, forward strand.
TGGGGTCTAGGCCGACCTGATGTAGAATAACGACGCGTAGAGGACAGAGCTCTCCGGCTACTTATTAATGGTCTTTATGACCACGGTCTTGTACCCGTTCTTGTTTACGACCCCGAACGTGTGCTCGTAGTTGCCCAGCATTGTATAGATGGCCAACAAAAGCGAGGACCATATCTATATCATCTGTAAGATAACTAGGGACCTGTCCTTGGCCGCGTACAGGCACGTAAGGAAGGCTGGGTCTAGATGAGGCTTCCCAGGCAATAATATGCAAGTCCAAGTCAGCTAAAGAGATATTATTCTCGATGGGCTTAAAGTTAGATAAGAGCGGGTTACACAAGGGCACATAATTCAGCCAGAGCGTCCGCAGAAACGAGTGTCCTCCCTTGAACTCGGTAGACGAGTGGTACGCCATGGAGAACTACTCGGCCGAGACAGAGGTCAGGATGAGCAAGGCCGTTGCAAGGAAAGTGTAAAACAAGATCGGCTCGGGGTTCTTTGGAGAGCACTCGAAGGAGACCGTCGGGGAGGTGGGGTGCTATATATGGTGACCCGAGCTGTACAATGACATGTTCAAGGTCAGGAAGAAGACGACGGAGGGTGAGGCCATCAAATTCGAGCTAAGGAACATCAATGATATATTGGTGTACACGAGGTGGGAATATAAGAAGACTATGTTAAAGAAAGAGGCAAAAAGTAACTATAATTAAGAGACCTAGCTGCTAGCTTCTATCCAGGTATCTCTCCTTGCCTTCTTTAGTCCAGCTCCTGACTGTATAGCAGACAGACAGCCAGCCGATTTAGAACCCTCCTCTTTGGCTCTAGTTTAACAAGATCAAACCATAATAAACGAACCGGCATACTTTAGCTGTTTACGCCCTGGTGATATTCTCGATTAATCTGTCAGTGACTATCGATAGATATCCTCTGAGTCAAGTCCATCCTTGTTGAAGGGGCCGCTCGCCGTCTCTCCCAACTAAATCATATGTATAAACCGGCTTAGGGGCTAAAGTCCTACAGATAAAGCTGGCAGTTCTTGTCAATTGTTGATCCTGAACCCAGCCGAGTCCCCGACCAGTATTGTCAGTCTCAGGGGCCGAGTATCCAAACGCGATTCAATCAATAATCTAACCGTTATACCCAGATACAGTTCTGTTACTCTATTTACATTTTGCCCAGTGATATATCCATCATAAACCGAGGCTTATCCATACCTTGCCAAGGTTATCTTATCCAGAGATAACCGTCACAGTCCAGCTCAATAATATAGTCTTAAAACCTCAAGGGTATTCCTCCTTTAAGAAGCGTATAGATATTAACCAAGCTAGAGAAATAGCCAACATTCTCCTCGTCCAAGAGTAGGCAAGCCCAAGATATTTATCAACTACTACTATACTATCAAGATTTATCTTACCTTAAAAACATCTAGAGCCCTACCTAAAAGAAAAGACAAAATGACGATTCTGTTGCTCAGGCATGTCTATTATGAGGGCTAGGATCGTAGTGCTATATAACATTGGCGCATTGGTCAAAGTGAACGACTACCCATCTTCCGTCTCCCGCAATGATAGATTGGAGGTCGGCGCCGAATAGGAGGGGGGAGTCCGTCACTAAAGGCAGGCCAGTTCAGAGCAAACACTCTCCGATCATTCGGGTCAGTAAGGCTAGGTCGTCTATATAGCCCCTTGATATAGCAGAATACAGCGGAGGGTGTATTATGCTCTATGTTAATAGTTCTAAACATGCCGCGAGGGTGGTTACTAATGTCGTGGTTTACGGCGAATGATGCCGTCGCCTAAGCCCAATCCAGGAACCTGATACCTCTGGTAGCAGACATTGCAGGTAGAGGAGAGAAAAGAAAAAGTAGTCTGGAGTCAACCGACCCCATTACTAGATAATAGAGCCATTGGGTGTTGGACTCTCTGATCTCAATCGTGAATATGTTTGCCTTGGCTCGACACAGCACGCACGACATCTGGCCTTGGGTATTGGCGCCAACTAAGTAACATTCCAAGGTCTTGATCAATCGACGTTATAGCACGCCTAGGTAATCCAGGGCCTGGTAGAGATTACAGCCCTTAAGTACTCTCTTCGGGTGGTCTTGTCGTTCTGATTCAAGTCTATCATAGCCTTTACCGCTAAAAGGATACTCAAGTGCTCAATTGCTGTAACTAAATAAGCCAAAGACTACCGTATCGTCGATCTATCTCTATTGTATACCTATCTTCGCTCGTACTTCTGTCTGCTACAACCTAGCTGTCACTTCTTAATAGGCCGATTCAGCTCGTCATACCCTGATCAGCAAAGATATCATCAGAGTGAGCTTGTACTGCTCTTTGTACCCCCACCAATAAACATTATATCAGATAAAGCATACGATTCTGTCTACATTCTTTCCAAGGATATATCATTATCCGCAGTATAAAAAGTGCTATCAATCTCTATGCTGCTGATCTCTATGCCGGTTTTACGTCTATATTAAGAGATGCTGCCTGATATATTATTTCTTCCTAATCTACAGAGCATATATTCAGAGAACACTTTATTATAGATTCACTAGCCGTAAATTACTTTATACTAGTTTTACATTTATGGCAAACCTTTTAGTTTCTTTGTTTAAACTCCTCACATCTATTAACATCTGGTCTGGTTCATCCTGGCCTCGATTTGTTCTTAGCCAGACTAAGCTAATCGATAGTACATATCTTCGGTGTCTTCCGCAGGCCACGGAATTTATACTAAGTGTTTGACCTCATTTGACTCAGTTCTACTAACGAAAATGATAATGGTATGGTCATTGACGTAGATAACTACCGGCGATGCAGTTGGCATTGTGAAAGACGTACCGATAAATGTCGAGTAGCAATGATCTCACGGCGCACCGTAAGTCGCATGACAAGATAAACATGTAATAGATGAGGGTAGCCCTAATAGCCGCCGGCATATTTATACTGTAGTTGAGAGAGGGATGGGCTCTGCTAGACTTGGCGTAATGTCATTCAGGAATGGAAATTATACACCTGGGCATAGAATCGTTGAGAAGAGATAGGATATGATGAATCAAGAGATTACTATCTATGCGGAAAGTGGAATTTGTATTGAGGAGAATGTACTTAAGGATACTATCCCGACATGGATGCAATAGTTATAAAATTGCGTAGCCAGCTTATTTTAAGAGACAATGCATGAGAAATAACCAGATATACAATATGCCGATACCCTGACGCCAGAATCTATGGCACGAAGTCCAAGTTCAGCCACTGTGTCGACTGAGCGTCGTTCTTTGATGAAACCGGTATGACGAGATATAGATTGAAGGTTGAAAAGGTAGTAATAGTCTTATGCATATCGTAGTAGATGGAAGAAGCATCTCGCACCGCCTTCCATAATGTAGCGTAGTGGTTACTTGCTCGCTCATGAGTGCGAGCATCAGACATAATATCTGTGACTCTTTGGTGGAAACCCTGGGCTTCTTCCAACTGGAGGGCAGTCTTTCGATAGAGGTCTTGAGCCTTAGATAAGTCGTGGGTGTTGACCTGATGCTTGGTTTAAGTATCAAGGGTGTGGGTAGCTACTTGGTGAGTAGCCTCCATATGATTGAGGCGGTTGGCAACTTCTTGATGTAGAATTTGAGTTGTGGAAAGGAAGTACACGCAAAGGACGTGTGCAATGCGAGCGGCGGCGAACATCTTCTCTACATCTCGTATGCTCTCCTTGGCGGCCTTGGTTGAGGTATAGATATACTGGAAACATGTTACAATGAACATGAGCTTTTTGAATTAAATATCACAATTTAAGAGCCTGGTATCATCTGTGGTTGACCAAGTGGCATCCTGGTAGAAACCAAGATAGTAAGCAGTGATCCGGAATCCGAGATATAGAAATGTCGTCAAGTAAGAATATCAAGAGGAAGACCCAATAAGAGATATCTCAGTTAAAGCTACGCGAGAAGGCTATCTGGAATTTCCGTCGTCTGAGGCTAAAACAGATTCCTTTGTTTACTGTGTGAGAATGGCGTCCCACGCTTAGAAGCTCTGTGTGCAAGCCCTCACCTTGATTATCCAGATGTCTCCCGCCGCCGCTAAAGTCAATACTATAACTGCATTGGGTAACCATCATGATTCTCGAGTTGTCTCTTTTTATTGTTATTATTGAATCTATCTCCATAGTTATAATTGTTATTATTATTGATCTTTCTGCGCATAGTGTCGCCGTCTAGAGTCACTCTCTCACAGCTCTTAACTAGAATCCTATCTTCAATCGACCACAAAGATTACTTAACTTCCGCATTATAGTTTAGAGGATCCCAAGCAATTTCTTTAGGCCAAGTCTGTGCCAGCTTTATCTACTCTTGCATTCGCTTTCACAAGGAACTCTAGAGGGAAGCTTACATAGCCATACAGAATATAGTCTTCCTGTTAAGGACATTTTAATAAGGGTGTCCTATTATGGTAGGTCCCAGGTGTGCTTCCTCTAACTGCAGTAAATAACAATCTCCCTAAAAGCAAGCCATAACTGTAGACTCCCAACTTTCCGTCTCCCTGAAGTACTAACTCAAGTCGCTCTTTAACCGATTGCGCTTACTACTTGCAGTTATCTGACTCCTTCTCGATCGCCATAGATATGTCAAAGCCCTTGATCGCCTTATAAAAGTTCTTCTTCGACCACCTCTCAACCTCATCGACTATTATAGGCGGTTCAACTTTAGATCCGAAATATTACCTCCCTTAGCTAGCTCAACAGCCTATTTACAAAGCCCATATGGAAAACTGCCCGCGAGGTTGTGTACTTGTAGATTCTATGGATCACTTAAGACAAACTTCTAGTTTACTTGCCACTATGTTCTACAGATCGAACGCGGTACTAACCACACGTCCCAGGGGATCTGCAACGGTCAAGAACTCTCTCATAACATGTCTCAAGGCGAATCCAGCTTATCCCTACTGTCGCCTATGAGGAAATAAATGTTTTTAACTTGACTGTAGAGTACAGCTACCGTAGGGAACATGTACTACCACCATTGGCACATTATACCCAGATCTTGACAGCCATGACTCTATATCCCCGGAGACTTAAGAGAATCTGACACATTTCTCCATGTCATTTCTCTTTTGCGTCTTTTAGGTATTATAATGTATTGCACACATATGGTATGTCATGCTGGCATGCGGCACGAGTCTTGGACGAAATTCCGGCCACCTTATCATTGTTCTTGATGTGAGAGGGAAGAAATGGCATACTTATTGATACGGAGCAGACAGCCGGAGAGACTCGAGAAATTAGATAAGCGAATTATTAAATATCTTCCATGTTTATATAAGGTACCCAGAGTCCTGAATCCCGGCAAGGCCCGTAGACGTGTGTCTTTGGTGATGAAGACGTCGATAGAATAACGTTACTTGCTGCAGAATTAACAGGCCTACTAGCACGACGAGTGTCACCCAAGGGCTGTATTTGGTGGGATTTCCTCAGGAGAAATATGCTGCACAGAAAGGAGGGTGACAAAAGCACCATAACAAGCATACACTAGACCGAGCTAATACCAAGCCTGATAGTAAAGGCGTAAGCTGGTAATCTCAGGGAGAGGAGTAGTGTTTCTGTGGACGCACTTGTTGATATTGACAAGAAAGGCTGGATGATTGGCTCTGGTCAACCTAGGTCCGAAAGTAACAGGCATCAAGTCCTGAGGTTAGATGGTAAACAAAGACAGGCCAAGGTCGCATTATAAGATACAGTAATTTGATCTTAGATTCGGACAATTGAGTATTCCCATACACCTCGAGCACTTAACTATCACCGCATCTGCCTCTCTACAAAGGCCCTGGGTTCAAGCTTAGGGCGATTTCAATGAACGGGAGAGGGGTAGGACCTCGTCAGCAGTGTCTATCCTGGCCTCTTTAGTATATCAAGAGTCTATCACTCCCTTCCTCACTTTCGCCGTTAGTCACAGCGAACTATATCTTTGGAAATACTGCTTAGGTGTATGTCATTATTTATACGATCCCTATTATGTTTGGTCGTGACCGAGACTACCTCCCCCCACGGGAGTAACTGTCAGATACTTTGTCTTGCGAACTCGGTGGCGAAACCGGTACGTTCCTGACTACGTAGCTGCACAAGTATGGTATACTTGTTTATATCAGTCTTTGGATCATGTGCAACCCCAGGCTACACCTATGGACCTGATGACACCATACTAAGCGCATACCCAACACTGCAAGTTTGACTTTGCAGCATCTTGAGCTAACTCGTCGAGACATTAGTGTCTTAGAACTTATAATCAGGGACCAGACGGAGAAACAACGTCATATCTGGTACCTATGTGTTCTCTTGGTCTTATCTTGGGGACTTGCCTTTACGCTATTGTTTTATATATAAGATAGTGGTTTATTAACTAAATCTTAACGTCGCCAACTGCCGACGAGTATGACGGGGTTAAAACAAGCTCTGAAGTCGGCCTGTTAAAAACTTAGGGCGTCTGGACGAAGACCTGGGTGTACCGCGATTGGTCTGTAAGGATTAAGAAGTAGACGGTCAAGGGTTCTTTATAGGGTGGGAATGTTAAAGTTCATGGAATAGTAAACATCAGAACGAGACTATAAAGATAATAGACTATCCATATAAGACAAACTCATCGACATGATTACATGACTATATATATAAATACATGCTTGGGTATGTAGCAGCAGAGTTACTCTGACGCGCTTCGGCTGGCTCATCAGTATCATCGAGAGGGAATGCGAAACTTCCGATAGGTTATAGGTAGCTACTGCTGCCGCTTATACGCGCAAGCTTGATAGAGAAACCCACTCAAGTAACTAGAGGGGAGGTGAAACCCTGGCGAATCTCATATATTGATGCTCTCAAGCCCGACAGGCTGTCTTAAGTATCAAACCTCAATCTTCAACTGTATAGTTTAATGCAGCGCCTCTATGATATTGTTCAATAACAGCATGTTCCCACTGGCACCCGTTGAAAGAGGTGTCACGTTGCCAAGACTGCACGTTTGCTCAGAGCTTGGAGTTTGTACCCTTCGGGTCTCCGGTCCGTAGCTTCTTCCTCCCCAGCCTCCTTAGCTTTCTTTTTCTTTATAGTGCCACGCGGGTTCTGCTTCTTGGTACCCGCTGAGAGATAGTTAGAGAAGTGGCAGCGTTGATTTCTTGATCTCCCTTAAGATTATTCTGTTCTTTTAGGCATCTGCTTGTTCCGCTCGCTCCCCATTCTCTTTCTTTTAGGATCTTGTATAATCTCATCGCCCTGCTGTTTTGCTTCATCTTCCTTCTCCTTCTTCTTGGATGCTTCATCGTCTTCCTGCTTCTTTTTCCTCCCTCTTTGACTTATCAGCAGCTAGTGGAGCTTCTATAAAAGCCCTTTTAACAGCACTCTCTGCCTCTATTATAGGTGCCCCTTCAGGACTCACGGTATTATATGGCGTTATTTCAAGCCTGCATTATATCTCTTAGCCTTTGGCCGTTTACCTCGAGTTTGGCCATTCGCTGCCTCAGTCTTAATACCTGCTCCATGAGGGTAAAGAGGTTATCTTACACTCTTGGCAGGCCGCGCTCCTTCTCTCCGCTCGTTTTAAAAGAAGACATCAGTCAGAAAAGAAGTTACTTAAGTAGAGAACAGTGGTTTTAATCAAAAGTGCATTTTCCTTTCTTTTCTGCGTGTTAGTTTATTATATTCCCCTACTTTTAACTATTACAGCGTTTATAGGCAAATATATATTGCCTGTTTATATGTTAACGGGATATGACGGCAGGGAAATGATACCTATTGAGCTCAGGCTGTGAAAGCAGTAAAAGCATGTTAGCGGGTCCAAAGCATAAATTGATACTGACCTCTCAACTCCTGGAACCATTCTGGAGCGACAGCTATTCGTTTCCGCTTATTCAGCCGCTTTGAAATCTTCGTCCAGTTCTTCAGTTTACCTCTAGGCGATATTTATACTGAGGCTTGCACAGGTTGAACTTGGCAGTGTACGGTCGTAAATGTGAAAGACTGGGAACTATGCAATTACTCAGAGAAATTGGGTTTCTTAACAACATTTACAGGTTAAAGAAATTAAAAAGTATTCAACATCTACTACATTACAGCTTAAGATTAACATGGTCAATCCCGAATGATGGCTCTGTCAGCCTTCTAACATCTTTGACTACACTGCGTCCAAGGATAAGAAACAGTACTGGATCAGAAGTCACACAGGTTTAAGTCATTACTCAAGGTGAAAGGCCTAGGGATACTAGGGACCAAGCCTACTATATACCTAGTCAAAGTGCTGACTATGCCTGGTGCAAGCTACGAAATACCTCCAAGACGTGAGAAGGAACAATAGAGCTTTCCCTGCTATATTTTTGTCATTGACTCCAGCATCATTTGCTTCAAGAGGTTCTATGGCATACTTTACTTATATGAAAATGCCCTATGGTCTTTGCTGGTCAATCGCACGTTAGTGTATAATATGACTGATTGCATATGCCATTTACATATTCGACCTGGTTATCTCCGATAATACTTATTACCCAGCTGGTGGACGGACCTTCTGGACGAAGGCGTGTGGATTGAAAACTTGGCAATAAGGGACCACAACCACAACCACAACCACAAAACTTCCCGGAGCCAAGCTAAATAAGGCAACAGCTTTTTCCTATCTCAGACAGTCTGGTGGAAAGTATTCAAGTCGTTTCTATTCAATTTCTCCAGCAAAGACATGGTATAAGGTAATAGCAGGACTATTCAGGTACAATTCTAAAGTCCTTTATCAATATAGGAAGCTACTATCATCACTCATCCCCGTGTAAAATCAGTCTTGCCTTTCCAGATGTTCAACGACGTCGTTTATATCCTCACAGGCTTTGGTCGACATCTCAGAAACCCGCTCCTTGATGATGGCTTCAGAGGTATCGTTCCAGTCCGGGCTCTTCGTTGCCTTGTATGTATCCTCCCAGATCCTCTATAGGTTCCTCGCAGCCACGACAGCCAGATCGATGTAATAGTTGTTCATCTTATTGTTGATCTCGCAATGAGACTGTTCGCTGAGTATTATTCATGAGTTATAATCTATCGATTCGATACACTCTCTTGGGTCCCCTTCTCTTGGCCCAAGTATGAAAATGGCCTCTAAAGCACGCTTTATGATATTATAGGTCGCCGGATTACTAATGGTATTAATAAGACAACTAACAGCAGACTCTTCCGATTCGTAGGTTAATGTCAAAGGGCCGCGGAGGCTTAGGTCTACCATTAAGCCTCCCCACCAGGATCTCGTCACTGAAGTCTGCAGGGCTAAAGTCTGCGCCAACTAGAAGTTGATTCATCTTGTTGCGTACTTCGTCCAACGCTTCTAGCATCTATTGAGGAGGTTCACGCATCGTGAGAAAATAGACCAAGAATCCGTTAAAGAGTAAACTTTGTTGGTGATAAATGGACGATAAGCAGTATGATGGCTCGTTATCTATCCTCTCAAAACTCCTCAAGACTTGGAACTGTCACCTATTTCCCCTGTTCGAGACTAGCTGCTCAAGTGGACTATTATATGAGCGCGTTAGATAGCGTAGATTTCTGTTGATTGTATATCGCAGACTTGTAAGTAAGTATTTTTATAGGAGTTATTATAGTTCATAGAGGATTTAGGTGTTTTAAATAAATCCCTAAAGTGTTATCTTGTAATAAGGACGGCTAAAGCACAGAAACGGTTGTAAAGGGGACCTCTCCCAGAGTATAGGGATCCCAAAATCTGTCATCAGCCCTGAGAGCCGTCTGAAATCCTCTGAGACTTAACTTCATGACCACACTTAGTGACCATTATGGCGTTTCCTTAGGAGTTTTGTTATAGCGTGCGTCTAAAAGGCTAGCGCTAGGTTGCTGGGAGCTCTTAGCTGTGTTATTTAGTTAACCCTTCAGCTGTTATCATCCCTCATTAAGACTTGTTTACACTCAACCAAATTGTAGCCGAATGTGACGAAATAAAACATGGCATACAAAGTGTGACTTATAGTTGCCTACGTGAATGCAATATTATTGTCTCTATGGGTCCGATTATAGTCCTTAAACAGGTCGTCGTCAGGGCTGTGAATCAGAATCTTGACAAGAATATGTTTGACGTATGCCCTCCCCAAGGACAGACAAGACATTGAACTTGGCAATATTATGACTTATACGAAAGCGGCGAAGTAGTAAAATACAGTAGACATATATCAAGTAAGCCAAGTATCAAAACATCCAACCCTCATCATAAACCAACTGTACCTATAATAGCCTCTAATTATGATGGAAGCTATGCAGGATACTCACTGCTGATGCCCATAGGCATTCTGGCTCATGTCAACGAGGTTTGGGTCCACGGGTGGAAGGTTTTAGCGGTCTCAAGCGATAAGCCACGGACCCTGAACTGCATTGCATGGTGTTGCGGTGCCGGATTCTGGACTAGATCTTGGTGTTGGCTCTGGAGCTTAGAATGTTCAAGCTTCAATGCATGAAGCTCTTATCAACTGTCCCTCCAGCTGCCACCACCACCAAGTGCAAGTCATAAGCCTTGGTTTTCCATTAACATGATGAAAAGGTATGTGTAGAGGCATCTCACGCCTTTCTCTGGCACGATGTTACTCACATCGTATTGCGACTAGATACGCAAGGACACCCATCTTCTCCATGTCCCAGATTAACGCTCCTGCAAACAGACTATCACTACGCTGCGACATACACAAGGTATTTGACCAAAGAGATTTCACATTCATACCCAAGACTAGATTTTACCCATGAATATACATCTCCTTCTGGAGGGAAGCGGAAGAGATTAGTTTGCCTGTAGTTGGTAGACTGAATGAGTTGCATGTCTTTTTTGGCTGTACTATCTATGCTGCATCAACCACCTGGGCAGGCCTGGGTGTCGAGCATGTTCTTCTAAGCTCGCTGAATAGTAATCTGGGACAAGCTGTGATGATCGCTTAGAGATGGCGCAAGTACAACCCGCGCTGATAAATCCTTGGAGCGGTATTAGAATCAGCCATCTAAACAATAGACACTGGCATCTGTATAATTCAAGCGATAGAAAACAAAGGTAGTTGGGTTCTCTCTAGCTATTTATAATAGTTCAGAGTGTAGCATTAAAATTATTTATGCTTATTGGTTTCTAAGACCTTGTCTGGAACTCATAGTCGCGGTTTTAGAACCGTACCATTATACAACAAGTCCTGCATCTTAGCTGTCGTCCATGCTTTGAGTCCTCTTCGCTCGCGGGATATTGAGATACTCACTGAAATAATATCAACTCCTTCATCTTAAGTATGTCAACTTATATTACCTGACCTCACCCCTGCCAACCATTTGTCATAAGCAACTCAGCTCTGACCACGAACCTATGCTCAACAAATCGGATAAGTGTACACTTCCACCGGTAAGCGGTGGATATAAAAGTGTCCTTTTCTCAGCCTGAATATATGACTAGTGTTGGCCTGAAGCAGCGATTTCCTGGCGGAGTGACTTAAGAGTGAATATAACTATTTCTCTCTCATCTCCCCTAATTCATCCTTATCCTCATCTACTATATACTTCCCTTGTGAGGCAGCGCTGTTCTAGAATAGGATACCACCGATCGGTCATGAATAATCCGTACAGCTGTTTTCAATGTAGCCCCGAATAGGGTTGGGTACAGAGGTTATGAAAGCATTTGATTATGTTTTGCTCCGAGTCGGATTATTTATTATACTGAGCTAGGATGGTCAATATTGTGCACTGCATGGTGCTTAAACCAGCATAGAAGGCAGTCATGTTGGTATTGAGTTATGATACCGGCCAGATGGAAAAATAAGAGTGGTTTTTTGTTGTTATTGAGGCTAAGTTTAGATTGCGGTGCTTAACAGCCCTCCTCATAAGCCGGGGCAGAGGTGTCAAGCGTCCACCTCGCTCTGGTATATCAAGAACGTCCCTGTCTTATTGCAATTTGATTTATTATGCTTGGACTGTTGTCTTTATAGCTAAACTTGAATACTTTTAGACGTGTAGTCTTTTTCTAGAGATGGCGCTTGACCTGCTGGAGGTCGAGTATGAGCAACCGCACCTGTCAAGATCACTCACAAGCTAATTGACTCATCCTAGCCACCCTGAGTCATACTCTTTAACTTTACATCATGGATGTTTCTCTATCGAGGCCCTTTTAACCTATTCTCGGAAATCTAGAGACTCCCAGTCGGTCAGGTATAAATTTCATATAGCCATGCCCACCTATAACTCTACTAAAGCGGCGAGGGCCCTCAGTAAATCCACTTAGTTACAAATTATTCATTTTCTTTTGCCATAAAGAGTTAACCTTGTTTTGGCAATAGGCTTATGGCACTCTCGAATACATACTATCGAGCGGTAACCCAAGTCGATGGCCATACGATAGCAACAAGATGATAAGTAAGTTCCATGTGGGCCCCTGGAGATAAACACTCCATAGAGCCCAAATCTTTACAGCCAGCGACAAAGGTGGTCAGATCTAACTATATTAAGAACGTAAGAGCTGAGTCCGTAATGTTAGACGCCGAGTATAACGACCTCAGGTGCTCAAGAGCACCGTTAACATGTTATGTCTAACGGCATAATAGCCCCGGCCTCAGATAATAAGCTATCGGGGTCATAAGTGCCGAGAATAACTGCCAGCTATGCAAGCGTGGTCTTGGGATAATCTCTAGATGACTTCTCGTTGACCAATGCCGTATTCCTTATGCTTGATTGCTTAGACTTTATACCTTATTATCTCGCTATTCTTCTTGCGCATTAATAGAATTGCTAGTTTGGTTTCTTTGGAGTAGATCCTATAGTCACTTAACGTATAAGTATATTAACTGCATGTTTGGCATAATTTGGGATATTATGGCCTCTTACCCTGTCGGTTATCTTCCCGAAGGTGACGCTCTGATTCCCGAGTTCAGTTTCGAAGTATAGCTGCCGCTTCGGTATAGACTAAATATCATTAATGGTCTGGTTCCTCTTGAAGTTTTGGATCGCAAACGCTTGCTAGGTTATGGGCTTGATGCCTGGGTTGAAAATCGGGCTGAACTGCGAGTATGTGATGACACTGAAAGAACCGTCTCTCTTCTCGCCTGCCTGGGGTTCATCGTAGTTAGAATTTTCATTAGGCCACGTTCTGGTCATCTGCAGCTTCATGCCCCTGATTGCGTCTTCGGCCGGGTAGTGGAACGGGCCCTCATTAGTGTCTGAGTTGCCACTAAATTCGCCAGCGCCTTGCTATCGGTGTTCGAGTTGTAGCCCTTGACTTCGTTCTCGAGCAATTGCTTTACTCTATAACGACGGCTTTCCGGTCCTTGGCTATTGTCGATAGGTCAGTGTTCAAGTTCTTGATGGATGAGCCTTCGAGGTACATGCAGCGAGCGGATTTACAATCTTCCTCCTCGCGCTACATTTCACGTACAGTTCAGCATCTACGCGAAATATTTCTACCACATATTGGATACGGTGGAAACGATTTGTATGTCTTTGGCCTCTGCCTCGGCAAACAAGACATGGGCTGTCATGATCCTCCATATAATGGAGAGGCTGAAATCTTGAACAACAGGTTCTTCAGAACATTTTTAAACTTGCCAGGATCTTGATCATCCTGATGCAAGGCCTCCTACGAGTGACACACTACGACAGTGTTTGTTCGGAGCTGATTTCAATGTCACTTCTTTTGTCAAATCCTTGTTGTCAGTTAAATATGCCATCGCCTCCGTTCTGGTAAGATCTGGTCCCAGATGCTTTCTCCACCCCAGCCTTATGTCGAGCTTCAAGATTCTCTAGTCATCTACTGTCTTGCAACCAGTTTTATGACCAAAGTGAGTTGTCTCGCAGTTGTTACTTCCGTCTAAAGCCGGGCGGCACCCGGCTGAGCACCGGAGTGGGGCCGTGCCGAAATTTCATCACACCTAAAGAGGACTAGTCTTGATCCAGAGGAGTACTACTCCGTAGAGGGGTACTTGTTGCTTTATTGCATAGCGAGGCTTGCGACGTCACTAAACCACGCTCCAACTGCATTGCTCATAAGTAACTAAAGATAACTTAACTAAACAGCTTATTAAGATAAACACATGCAAGTCTTCTATTCCTCATGTCAGAAGTTACGCTTAAAACCCGTTTTCTTCGGTCACAGGCGATTCAGTATACTAGGAACTATTTATACGACCTGTTCAGAGTTTCAACTTCTCAAGAGACCGGATTAGGAGGATAACATCTCAGGAAAGTTTACAGTGCAAGCGACACTCGACGTGACAATGAAGGTTCTATAAATAGATCAGAGAACTGTTTTAGCAAGTGGAAGGTAAATTAACAGGCCATCATAGGCAAGAAAAGCCACACGTGCGCCTTGACAGCTAACTCCTAGCGAAGCTTGTTTCAACCGCACATGCCAGATCACTGGCTTTCTTTTCTTCCTTTCAATCGGGTGCTGGCTTCGAGCTGGCCGGTAGCTTGGTCGTGACTAAGCATGTAAAGTCCTACCCTACACATCACAGCTTCACAATTAATGATCCAATGCTAGGTTAACCAACTTGACTCCAGATCATCAGAAGACGTCTTGGTTTTGATAGATTCATAAATGATCTCTCTTTTCCATTTTTATCCAGCGCATAACGTATATACCTTCCCACTTGGGAGCCAGCGGCAGCCTAGACAGAGGTGCCAGCAGTGAATGCCACCTTTGGCGCCATCAACGCTCGCCTCAACAAAGGCACCCCGACGCTTAATTAGTTACTTTATGAGCCCACTTGCAAAATCAAGAATGCTATTAGCATCTGTAAACGCTGCATCAGTATGTTTCTATTGACGAGACATGTACCAAAGAGCTTAAGTCAGAAGTTCGTGGGTTCCAGATAGCACATTGGACTTGAATACTGATACGGCGCGAGGAACCCAGGAGAAGTCTGTATCTGATCACTTTAGTCACGAGACGTGGATACGATATTGCTCCAACGAAGCAGTTGTCGGTTGAGGTCTGCAAGATGGCCGAGCTTGAGACCTCCAAGGGACTGATAGAAATGCTCGAGAAGACTGGAGACCATCCCACACGCTTTTGGTCATATATAATGTTCTCTCCTTAATACAGCATCAGCACTTCTCTCAAATGACAACAACGTTTGTGTGACTGGGCGCTAATAGTCTTGCACTAAGCTAAGCATGAGACACTATTCGTAAAGCTGTGAAGTAGGTTTGGAGCCGAACCTTATGCATAATGTGAGTTTGATTGAATACTCCTTATCGAGCTGTTAGACGAGGAGGCCTAAGCTATGGAGGATGGATCAAGTGTCGTCAAGCTTACTAAGTCCTTGCTGTTTGGCAGCTTTGTATAAGAAATAGGATATAAGAAGCAGTATGCTTATAAGTTCCGTCGTGCTCCCTCTAATTGAATGAGTAAAGCGGATTTAGTATATCAGTAGCAGAGATTCGTATCTATCTATGCTTCTGTTGGGGGGTATATATTGAGAAAAAGTACTCCCCTGTGGCAAGTCTCCTGAACGTGTTGCATGTAAGGCAGACCTCCTCTATAATATGACTTAACTAATACTTCCTATTTCAGGGATCTCTTCTTAAAATTCTCCTCTTTTATCCCTTTGGCAAAGATTAGCTCTAGACTCAGTACTGCCATAAGCAGTACCATCCCACAATTAAGAAGCCAGCGAGACTTTTCCTACCTTATCAAATATTTAATTATATCCTCCCATTAGCTCTCGGATTTCTGCGATGTAATTATACTTCTAGACTTAGGAATGATAGATGATGGCGATTATATTTCCGAAGTGTCTAAAAAAAGAAGAGAGAAATACAGAGGCAGAGAAAAAGGCGGCAGCGTTGGTAAGATGCTATATTATAGCTGAAGAGGCTCCTTGCCTAAATCCTTCTTGCCAAGTCTATCTCAAAAACCTATAAGCCTATCTCCCTGAATGTTATTAAGTGTAGGATGTATATGTTTTAAGACAGAGAACTTGAGAATAAGGGCTTAGACCTTGGACTCGTATCTATTAAGTCTCTATTAAAAGCGGCTAAGATTACTCTTAGGGTCGATGGATTAACGATGGGCACTTACAACGTCTCGGAGTTCCGGAAAGCTTTATGCAGATGTCATAACCTCTCAAGCCTATAACCCTAGAGCTTATAATACTTAGAGTACATCAGACTCAATTAAGCAAAGTTATGCCTGCAGCAGTGTGGGTTCTGGAGAGAAAGGGTAATTATGAGGTGCCGTGGCTCTTTTAATGCCCTTGGTAAAGCAGTTTGTCAAGTAGACCTTGAATATATTATCAGCAGTAGAAGCAGCCATGACATTGGTATATAAAGGTCTGTAATGATCTTTAATTAAGATATGGTCTCGAGGTACTCCTATTTGAAGATTGTTAATAAGTTGTCTTAGGTGGATGAGGCGATTAACTCACCGTAGTTAACATATCCCATAATAAGCAATTACGGCTTAGGCTTATAGCTGAACTTGTCAATGTAGAGCTGGTTATTACTCTTAGTTGCGGTAGTTATGTATAAGAAGTCGAGTGATAGGAAAGATATGCAGTTGTATGTGACAAGAAGGGTAGTAAGCTGGTCCCCAGCTGTATCCTTAAGATTGAACAGGTTTAACGACTCAAGGTCTGGGATATCTGCCGTTAATGAACTTTATCCATCGACGTTAAAAGGTTCCCATTAAGTATCAGAGTTCTACCAAATAAACCGGCAATAGGCGGGAGTCTGGTTGGTGACGGGTTCTCGCGGCGGACGCGTGACTATGTTTAATACGAGTGTAATCCAGACCTTCTAGGATGTGTAGTCTTACCGTGTGGGGGCGAAACGGAAAGGGGAAAAGAGTTGCAAGGCAAACACTTGATGCCAATGACCCGTAGTGTGACTGGTTGGCTGCCTTATCCGCTGCGACGTAACCAGACCCTAATAACTATCATCGATGGCCCAATTTTGCTTTATCTGGTTGTTGGCATCTGTGTCTGTAATACTTAAGGTGCAGATGGAAAACTCAGTGGTGGAGGAATTAAGTAATCGAGCAGAAGTATCTCATCTGGGACATGCTGGTCTCTTAATCCAACTAAGTTTAAGCAGCATATTCTACGACTGTACATCCATAGGCCACAATCACACCTAGCAGTGAACTTTGCTCAAAGGCAATCTACTAGACGTCAGTTTAGGTTTTACTTCAAAGTTCCTAGCATTCTTAGAGCACCGCCACAACACACCAAGTCACAAAGTTTCTCATCAACAACTAAGCTTACACCTTACAACCCATAACCTCTTTGACGTTTTTCCTCTACTCATTCGCCATCTTCAAAGTGTGCTTGACCACATTGTTCAACTGCTCCTCCCATTCGTCTTTAGGTCGACTGCCTCCCCCTTGTTTCATGGTCCTGATATGTCTATCCAATACCGTCATCTGCCTCCCCAGCCACTCCATCTCCTTGATCAACTGCTCAGACCTCTGCCCCAGCTGCGCCTCGACTCCTTGGCGTCGCTTAGATGACTTTCATGTAAAGACACGTCCTTCCTTTAAGCTACTTTGAGAATTCCCAAGAGGTCTTTCACTTGCCTTTCTGCCTTAATCTTCAGGTTATGATTAGCTCTGCGGTATTTTTAGACACGGCATCTTCTCTGTCGCCTTAGACTAAGACACTTCTATATAGATGGCAAAAGTCGTTAGCAAGGAACTGAAGATTATTGTGGGACGAAGTATTATATTTAATCAATGTGTCTGCCGCAAAGATTCCAGGAGCAAAATAGTTGACCACAGATGCTGTGCGATGGCAAACAGCATGAAAGGAGCCGTCGGGTAGTATCATTGAGAGTATAGTCCAACTGCAAAAGAGGCGGAGAGTCTTATTGGCGAAGTTGCATATCAAGTATACAATACAAAATAAGACAACGGACCAGGGGTGAAACCACAAGAGATTAATGAACCCCCTGAAAGTCAACCAGATGGCTGTAAAAGAGGAGTATACCATCTTTGCAAACCTTTCATCCATTACCTGAGGTACTGTACCCTGAAGATCTAGAAGCTTCGGGATATTGGGCATCTCAACTGCTTCGGCCAGAGGTCTTAGGGTCTCTAGAGGGTCGAGGTAATGCTCTGAACCATATTGCTCTTAATGAGAGTCACCAAGCTGGCTATCATTACCGGTCTCTGTATTAGATGTTTAGCAGAGACGTACCCCGCCGTACTTGGATATTTCAAAAGAAGCAGGGTAGTACATTGATACACTTTATCCCGAAGTCGACGAGGTCTTGGCGTCTATAAAGGATCACCATGCTCTGAGTTATGGGAAGCGCGGCCTTTGCAACGGAATGTGAGGTTGACGTAGCAGATGCTTCGGATACGTTTGAACTTGTTTTGTTGGCGGATGAGCCACTGCTAAGTCTCATATCACCGTACTTTGATGAACCTCCTGTTGATACGGTGCTGGAGCCGGAAGGTGTTGTTGATATAGTCCTCAAACCCAGACTAACCCTAAGATCTATTGAACTGTGTAGTAGAAGTGAAGAAACTTGAGACTGTAATTAAAAGACGGAAAGCATGGGATTCTTAATGAGAGGCAGTGAGTTGCCAGGGAAAATAAACTGAATAAAGAAGTCACTGTACCATCAGATACTGTTGTTGCCCAAAGCATACTGTTAACAGTATGCGCGAGCCTGAAGGAAAAGGTGTTTATATGTAGTAAGGCTAAGTAGGGTACCCATGTCTTCTAGCCAGCCCCATGTGATGTATAAACAAAGGATGGGTAAAGCCTGTTTCAGTTGACGGATTGGATATATAATTTAAGATAATATAAATAGAAAATGGTAAAGGAGTGGCATAGAAACCATACTACATAAAACTCATATTGGCAATTAACATTGAAAGCAGGTTTTATAACACATGAACCCCCGTTCCTAATTTTCCTTGATCAAAGGCCAACGTTCCTCTTTTTCTACTATCACGTTGACGACTAACTTTCAATACCCTTCTTTCATCTCTTAAGCACTTTAAAACGGCGTCCCTACGCCAGTCAAGTTAGAGTTGATCCTCTGTGTCTGATTTAGCGATGATGCGATGCTGGTAGCAAAGCTTAAAAATGGTGTATAAGATGGAGATTGTCAAAGGGTCAAATATGACGTCCATCTCGGATGCATAGTCGCCAGCGGAGTAGTATGTTATATATTATATGTATTTGCGTCTACCTTTGCGTTTACGGCGCACGGATGAGCTGTCAGGAACAGGGGGGCATGGTAGCGAGGTGAGCTAGAGGTAAAGATAATGCCATCATCGTAGGACGTAATGCCTATTATGCTATATTATGTTAGGTCGGCTTGCGTCAAGTCTAGATGAGATAATGTAAGTATGCCATCTTTGATTCCTGTACCTAGTATCCTATTCTACCAGTCAATCAGTAGGAAAGAGAGTATAATCTTTCTCGTTGCTATATGGTGTATGTTAGGTGGTTGAGTATGAGTAGGCTCCTAATATCCTGTTGGCTTATGATATCCTTTATTGATTACCTCAGCTTTGCTGTGTGTTAATATTCTTTAAGAAAGAAAGTCATAAAGGATTACTGCATGTTTAATTAAATAAGAAACCAACAAGCCCAAAGATCTCCAAGTCCAACCCTAAGAACAAACACGCAAGTGGCTCCGGAGATTACAATATAAAACCTGGTTTCTTAATACTAAGATGTTTAACGAACGACCTACAGATAAACACCAGCCGGACAATATCACTGTCGCATAGCGCATCGTCGCCATAACAAACTTAAGAACAGACTGAGGTACTCTTCCTCCAGCATTCATACGCATGAGAGGAAAAGTCTGGAATCAACAAGAAATTCTCCAACACTACAAGAAAGTCTGTTTTCAGTGTCGATGCCCGACAATAGAGCACAGAGGACCAGCTTACAATACCATATTGTCAGACAATATCAGTTCTATACCCTCCCTTATACATAACTAGACTATCGGGAAAGGACTCGGAAGCTCAGTTAAGTCCCCGAGCTTTAGCTTATATTCAAGTAGGCCAAGTATATATACGAGCTCCAAGTACGACGCACGAAAACTCAACAAGCCAGCGAGATTAGATATAAGTATCAGAGACAGTATAAGGGTAGGTGTAGGCGAAGAGGTACGGGGGAGTTCTGGTTAGGGTTAATAGTAAATATGGATAACATGATGGCTGCTGAGACATTCATGAGGATATGATGGAGGAATTGGAGTGTGAGTAGAGGGGTTATTGCTAAGATGGACTGCTTTATGAGTAATCATCCTTAGAGACATAAAGCCACCTAGACATATTCACACAAGCTGGCCTTCTGATGCTCCCGCTACCACCGAGACCAATTATACTATTACTAAGGACTTCCCTAGATCTTGGACGAGTTTCCGATGGAGGGCAGGCAGTGCTGTCGTCGCTGGAGAAGACTCTGAGCAAAGAGTTGAGCAGCGAGAACTTGGTCCGAAGGACGATATTACATCTAGACTACTCGCCGAGCTCGGCCGCGCAGATGCAGATAAGAGAATAGACTAGATATTGAAGATCGAGAGCCTTCTATCGACTATTTGACATAAACTCCGACACTATAAACCTTTTCTGTTCTCGATCTGTGTTACCTTGTCTAGCGTTTAGGTCTGCCCACATCTTGCCTCTATCCTCCTCTATTAGCCGAGCTCTATAATTATCGATCAATGTCCAGCCAGATATTGTACAGGCTTTTTCTCTTGCAAACCCAAGTCCAATGATGGCTTTGCGCATAACAATCTCATTTACAGCGTCAGCCTGGTATGCTTAAACACGATTACCCATCAGCTCTTCACGGTCTCGCCTGATATTGTGGTAATTATTGCTTCGAGGCTTTGGCGCCTCCCCTATACCTTGCTTTCTATTTCCGGTCAAGTCTGGCTTCTTATATTCTTAATTTGTCAAAGAAGGTTTCAGAGTGCGTTCGTGAGATTATACGCCGTTAGTTAATTCGAGAAGGCAAATAGCTATACCGTGGGTAAGGAGATAACGGACGAGAGGTTTATAGAGGAATATCGGAATCGTCGAGGACGTTGGAGTGGGGACAGGGAATACACAGACTACATAGACAGTTCTTATAAAGAGCTTGCAGACTCTTCATATAATCCCAACTCGGCCTCCAATGATGCCGGTCTAACCCATCTTAAAGCTTTTGCTAAGCCGGAGTATTATAGACTTTCTGGCGAGCTCGGTATTCTTCCTAGCGACGGCGCCGTTAAATAAGGTATAACGAAGTCTTATCCAGCTGTTTCGTTCAGGGCCTGATCCTCCTTTAGCACCGACCAATTGTTGGTGTATTCTCTCAGCCCTAAAGAAATATTACCCATCGTCACAAGTCACAATCCCACCTTTGCTCCGATTAAGACTGTATATACCACCTAGTATTATATAAAGTCAAGGGCTGCTGTCTGAGTTCTTACATTTGACTCGCTACTTATATAGGTTGTAATATAACTATGTAAATATAAGTATCTCCCTGAAGCCGGCCTTACGGATGTGTGACTTTAGGATATTAGTCGCGATGTCGTTATATTATCAGCTCCGTCTGCGTCGTCGACTAAGTTCGAGCCGTTGGTGCAGGTCAAGGGCGCGTTCATGACCTCGCTGACATGGAAGGGCGTCCCACATAGCGTGACTATGCTCGGAATTAGGTCCACCGCATCGATCGTCTTGTTCATCTTGTTCATCTTCACGCGCTTGATCCTGGGGCCGTATACGTACTGCTTCATGGTCAAGTCGACCTCCTTGCGCAAGAGCGGGGCCACGGGTATGGTGATAGTCATCGAGAGTGCCAAGAGCTTGGACGGTGCACAATAAAGTTGGTCGTGACGGATATCGTATAGGCATACTATCAGGGATCGAGTGAGGATAGTGTAGTATCTTTGCAGTATAGGAATCGGCCGCGTCGGCGGCAGTGAGTGTGGAAAGTCGAAATTCCAGGGTTTATATCAAGTCGTGTGTAAGGGTAGCATTCCGCCTTCTGTGTTCCGTGCATTAGTATCCTCTCACACGACAAGTGAAATAGATGCTTTTCTCAGTCAGGTTCGGCCAGGCCACCTGCGTTAATAGGTGAAATCTGTTTAGATATCTATAGAGATATATATAGCATTGTAGCCCACCAGCTACGTCTTGATGATAGGCTTATGCTGTCGTCTCCCTTTACAGCTTCCAAGGTGGTTCATCTTCCTCTGTCCCCTTCTAGCCGATGCACTGGCATCCGCGTAGCCGGATCTTGTAAGGACTGTCAGTCTTTCAATAGACTCAACGACTTTGCGGCTGTAATCGAATGGATGACAATAGTTGGTTGAGCGCTGAGTGCCATTTGACATAAGGAATACTGGCAGCCCATTGTGAGAACCAGAGGTGTTAAGAGAAAGGAGTGCTAGCAAATGGTAATGTGGGCATAGCGGTATCGAGGTCTTATTATGTGCTTCGAAGTCAGCAGTAGAATCTCCATCTGGGAATTGAAATGTTAAGGCCCTAGAGTCTGATATAACTAGACTTATAGCCTTATAGGGCCTGATAATTAAGAGTCAGAGTAGTTATTATAATATATATAATAAGCGAGTGCTGTACTTGAATTTTAATTTAAAACTTGGTTTTTTAAGAGCTTATAGATACTTTTAAAGGGTTCTTATACCCCCTCGGCTGGTCAAGTGGCCAGGTGTTCATATTGAATAGAGTTGGTTGAGGCTTGTTGTGATGCAGCTGAGGCGTCCTATGGATTAAGTTTATGGAGTTTATACGGTTTGGGCATAAGCTAACGGTTAAAATTATAGT
>JAJJWO010000206.1:0-198321 GCA_021655895.1 Fusarium sp. NRRL 66739
TAAAATATTAATATTAAAATAAAGAAAATACTATAAAAGACCTTTAGTATTAACCTATAATAATTAAAGTGCTTATTTAAGTAGATAATATAGAGGGTTTATAAGAGGATAGATTTAGCAGTAAAATAGCAGTAAAACTGTCTAAAAAGGAACTTAAAAAGAGGGAAAAGGCAGTATTATTTAATAAATTTACTATAGCTAGTAATTATAATAGCTTAGCTATATTATTTACTCCTTAGAGAAGCTTAAGTAAGCTTACATTTTATTATATTATATTTAAAGCCGCTATGCTTAATTATATAGTAGAGCAGCCAGGGGTATAAGACGAAACACAGGGAATTTCTTCGGTCATGTTTTTAATCAGACAAGGACCAGGATAGATCCTAGTGATCTCCAAGTCCAGATGATCCTCACCTCAGCTTGGACTCGGACTCGACAGCTACGCTTCGAGTTCCGCGTTCAGCACCGACCATTCTACCCCCATTTGATTGCGGCCAATTAAGCAGCGTTGTTTCTAGTCTGGATCTGAACCTCAAACATAGTGACTTGGGCTGTTTATAGCAGACGCGTAACAAGTGGCGTGGATTTCTTTAGGAGGATTTGACCTGTAACGGGTTTCAACATTGTTCACAGACATTAGGCTCTCAGCCACATTGCACGTACCTGACACTAACTGAGAGCCTCAACAATGATTACCTATCTTGGAATTCTTCAATCTAACATAGGAAATTCTATCGCTTCTACCGCGAAGGATTCATTCCACCGTTTCGTACGCTAAAACAAATGCGAACTAAACATATGCGTCGGGTACATTCAACTGCTTAAACCTGATACTTCTGCCTAGGTACTCTCTTGATGCGCCGCACTTTCTCAATCAATTCTGTCTTACATGATCTGACTTGAGGTGTCAGAGTACACTTCACAGCAACCTATTATACAAGGGCATTCTTGATCTTTGGGTATACCTAGCCGCTACACATCAGTCTCACTCTCATGTCGTGGCGGGGTAGGGCCAGCGAAGCTGCAGATGTGTGCTGACCGCCTGTCTGTTGTCTTTTTCTATACATGCCTGGGCGCTTGCGTTTAGATTCAGAGAGAATGATTTGTCTATTCTATGCCCGTAGGGCTGTGATGGTCTACCTATATGAGGCCCATCCCCGCCTGTCAACCAGTTCGTCGGTACCAGAATCCCTCGACTCCATTCACCGCCAGTACATAGCGTTCTATCATCCTGCAGCCAAACAAGCGACCATCTGCTGATACTGAGCAGGCGCTTACAGAAACGTGAAATTACTTGGAATCGCCATTTGCGGCAAGCTCGGCGAGATCTAGACTCGCGTTGTTAGCACTTCAGTACATGAGGCATGATGACGCAGTAAAGGCTTGAGGAAACTCACCCTCGTCAAAGGCCCAGTCACCTCGAGTCCAGAATTGCATCTTTGACTTTCGGAACTCCTCGAAATCCCACTCTCGCTTCTCCAGGTACTCGGGCCGATCGAAAACGTAGACTGACGTCTCCTTGAGATTCTCCTTGGCGGGAGCGCTTCCGTCCTTGTTCAGCACTTTGACCTTGACTGTCTCCTTGATGTACTCGGGTCCTTCAAAGATGTCGAGCTTCTGTACGTTGGCATCAGTAAGTCCAGTGGCATACACGCCAAGGACATTGTGGCCTTCCTCGGCCACAACAGCGGGATAATCGGCGCCCTGAACTCGGTGACGACAGTAGCCCTCGAGAAGGGCCGGGGTGAATGTGTGCATGTCCTTGATAACCTGAGGAGGGTCCCGGTCGCCATAGCAAACGCTAAAGAAGACCTCGGGGGCCATCTGTAAAGTACGTTAGAACATAGCCTTGTCAACTCAAAGCGCAGTTCTGTAAGCTGTCGAGCAACAAATATAAACTCACCAAGGTGCCTAGGTATTATATGAGTGCGATTTTCTCAAATGAAGCTACAAGAGTTAGAACTTACCATAGAAAAAGGCAGTGTATTCACCACTCATGTTGTTGGAGTTGGAGGGGAGATGGAGATTCGTAAGAGTTGAGCTGGGTATAATCCAGATAAGGTTGATAGCGTAAGTCTTGAGTGATAAAAGAGACTGATGCTGGATGCGTACAGGTGAAAGTCTCTGCGGCCTTTGAGAGAGAGCAAGCTTTATTTATGTGATTTTAGAACGGGACTGAATTATCTTCTCAGCAAAAATCTTTGTTATTTGCCTGGTATTTTGTTGGTGGTTTGGTGTGCAGTGAATCATCCCCCACTACCTACCTACCTAGGTACCCTATGCCATGAGGCATGCTTCAGGCGGCTGTCAAGCGGACCGCAATCGGCGGGGCAAACTGCACGTATGGGGTATAAACAGTCGAATTCACTTTCTGCGCATGTTTTGCCGGCATTAAAATAGCAAATTCAAACAGATAGCGATAAAGCCACTTTGCTGAATCTTACGAGGCACTTAGAGTTTGCTAATTGCTATAAATTCTGCCAAATATTATTCTACATTTCTTTGCAATACCCTTGCATGTCGTCTTAATTCGCAAGCCCAGGCACGCGAGATAAGATAAGAGATTAGATAGGGTTGCTCTTGACACTCTCAAACCCGGACGACTACTCTCTGTGATTGGTGGTCAAGACCGCGCTAATGCCGGTAAAACTTTGATACGGGCTTAGCGTCAATGGAATTGGCGACTGCACCCCCCAGCTTAGACGTTCTTGTAATTTTCAACGCGAAGCGGCCCTTCACGTCTACTACCTTGAAGCTACCTGCTATCACATAATACATCCACTATCGACGACGGCCCTTCACATCGTATCGCCAATTTCGCGTTGTACAGCCTCGAAAACGAATAGACACTCTTCGATTTATTTTATACCGACATCCCCGAATTCGTACTTTCGCGATACTACCAACGACTGCGACGATCGTGACTTAAAGCTTCCAACCCAAGCATAAAGGGTCACTACCAGCTTGGCCCTTTGCGGATGGCAGGTCGCATCGCGTCAAGTGGACGCCGATAATGCAGCCATGTCGGGCACCACTATTGACGATGTCGTAAAGCGACTTAGTACAGCTGACATTGGTATGAGCTTCAGCAAACCTCCAACCCCGCCGATTGCTGTCGCATGCTTGTCAGGTTTACATTTGCTGACTGGTTTTGCTTCCAGATGTCAGACTGAAGCTGGAAGCCGCAACTACGTTGCGCGACAGCTTGGATCATTACACAAGTGGTCAAATATACCCGCCATTCCTGAAGAGGTTGATGCCCATTTTCATGGGAATCCTCCGGGGACCATGTACTTTTCAGAGCAATTCACCCGAGCAGGTCAGTTTGCGAGACACTGATCCAACGACTTACTACTAACACGCAGCTAGAAACTTCGAATGGTCATCCTCGAAGTCCTCCATCGATTGCCTACTCAGCCCGCCCCCCCTGAACCATTCGAGCCTTACGCCGAAGAGACTGTCGACCTGTTGATGCACCTTGTACGAACCGACAACGAGGAGAATGCGACGATATGTGTCAAGATTACATCCGATATCATGCGTCACCAGCACAAGGTGTTGCAAGGCAAAGTCCAACTCTTTCTCTCATTGATTCAAGAGCTTTTTGAACAAATGGAGAAGGTCGTTCGCGAACAACTCGACAATGCCCCCCACAATGCGCCATCACAGCCTGGAGGACCGTCAACACCAGGCAACTCGCAGTCGACATTTCAGTCCCCACGGCCCGGTTCGCCAGTCGCTTCAGTTAATGACCTTGGTGCTGACCCACAGCAACAAAACCGCCCGCTGTTGAAGGGAATGCAGTCTTTCAAGGTTCTCTCCGAATGTCCTATCATTGTGGTGTCGATATTCCAGGTTTATCGAAATACGGTGCAGCAAAATGTGAGGAAGTTCGTGCCTCTCATCCAGAATGTGCTGTGTCTTCAAGCCTCAGCCCAACAGCAAGCGCACGCCGATGCTGCCGCAAATGGCACAATTCATACCGGAGTGAGCCCTGCTATCAAGAACCGAGTAGCGTTTGCCGACTTCATCACGGCTCAAGTCAAGACCATGAGTTTCTTGGCCTATCTACTGAGACAATATGCCTCCCATCTAAACGACTTTTTGCCTCGGCTACCCGACATTGTCCTACGTCTGTTGAAGGATTGTCCCAGAGAGAAGTCCGGTACGCGGAAGGAGCTGATAGTTGCAATTCGCCACATTATTAACTATAACTTCCGCAAGATCTTTATTCCCAAGATCGATGAGCTTCTCGATGAGCGAACACTGACTGGCGATGGGTTGACGGTCCATGAGACCATGCGGCCTCTAGCCTACAGCATGTTGGCTGATTTAATCCACCATGTACGAGACTCTTTGAATCCAGAACAGATCCGGAAGACCGTCGAAGTCTATACTCGGAACCTACAGGATAATTTCCCAGGCACGAGTTTTCAAACTATGAGTGCTAAGCTCCTCCTAAACATGGCGGAATGCATCGCGAAACTACCCAACAAAGTCGACGCACGGCATTATCTCATCATGATTCTTAACGCTATCGCCGACAAATTTGCCGCCATGAATCGACAGTATCCAAATGCCGTGAAACTCTCGGCTTTGTACAGCCAACAGATGAGTGCTGGCACGCCTGAGACTTACCTGGCCGACAAGGATAGCCCCCCTGATTGGGATGAGACCGACATTTTCTCAGCGGTACCGATTAAGACTTCAAACCCACGAGATCGAGGTGCTGATCCCGTTGTTGACAACAAGTTCCTTTTTCGCAATCTTATGACAGGTCTCAAGAACACCTTCTATCAGCTGAGAACATGCAATGTTGGATCGCCTATTGATGCTCAGAATGCACCGACTCACTGGCAGGATGTATCCTATGGCTTCACCGCTGAGGAGGTCAGGGTCATCATCAAGCTTTTCCGGGAGGGCGCATATGTCTTCAGGTACTACGAAATTGAGAAGCCAGCTGCGGAGTCTCAATACATGTCTCCGGTGGAATACATGGCCAACTTTTACATGGTCTCGTGTAGCAAAGAAGAGAAGGATTTGCTTGAAACCTTTGCCACCGTCTTTCATGCCATTGATCCCGCTACTTTCCATGAGGTGTTCCAGCAGGAGATCCCGCGTCTTTACGACATGATCTTTGAACATACAGCGTTGTTGCATATACCCCAGTTCTTTCTTGCCAGTGAGGCCACTTCTCCTAGCTTCTGCGGTATGCTCCTGCAATTCCTCATGGAACGAATCGATCAAGTTGGGTCTGCCGATGTGAAGAAGTCTTCGATATTGCTGAGGCTCTTCAAACTGGCTTTCATGGCCGTAACCCTATTCGCCAACCAGAACGAACAGGTCCTCTTGCCACATGTTGTCAACATTGTTACCAAGTCCATCGAGTTGTCGACAAAGGCTGAGGAGCCAATGAATTACTTTTTACTCCTGCGTTCATTATTCCGCAGCATCGGCGGTGGTAAATTTGAGCAGCTCTATAAGCAGATCCTGCCCCTCCTTGAGATGCTGCTGGACGTGCTCAACAACCTCCTCATGGCTGCTCGTAAACCATCTGAGCGCGACTTGTACGTGGAGCTCTGCCTTACAGTTCCGGCACGACTTAGTCATTTGCTGCCGCACCTGAGTTTCTTGATGCGCCCGCTTGTCGTTGCGCTACGAGCAGGCACAGATCTTGTCGGGCAAGGGTTACGGACGCTGGAGTTGTGCGTTGACAATCTCACGGCTGATTATCTTGATCCCATCATGGCTCCTGTTATAGATGAGCTAATGACTGCTCTCTTTGATCACCTCAAGCCACATCCTTACAGTCACTTCCACGCTCACACAACTATGAGAATTCTGGGCAAGCTGGGTGGTAGAAACAGAAAATTCATGACTAGTGCTGTCCCTCTATCCTATAGAGAATTCGCCGACGACCCTTCAAGCTTCGATCTGAGACTTCTGGGCTCCAAGAAAGATAGAGCATTCCCTGCCGATATGGGCATTGACTTTGCCATCCAGAAGTTGACGGAATTCCCAAAGGCAACCAAGAACAACCAGAGCAGACAATATGATGGCTACTACAAGAAACAAGCACTGAACTTTATCAAGTCACAGCTCAAGCTTCGCATTGGCTATGATCAGCTCCCGGACGATTTGCCACGTCTACTGCGACTTCAGGCTGAAGATCTGATCGCACGAAAATATGAGATTAATTCTGCCAGCTTCGAGATCTCCGACCGCGAGCGATCCATCCCCAAGAAGGAGGGTGAGGACTTGACTCTCAAGCGACTCTTGAAGGCGGTTATGTTTGCTCAATCCTTCCCGGAGTTCAAGGAAGATGCGAGTGCTTTCTTGCTTAATGTGTGTAAGCACTTTGCCATTATCGAGGTTGGTAGAGCCCTGGTGGATCTGAAGCGTAACTTCAGTCCATTCGACCCCAACGCTGGCGAAGGTCCTTTGCACATCGACACGCGCAACCTTTCGGATGCTATTGTTGAGTCTCTGGCTTCTGATCATCCCGATGTACGTGAAGCTGCCCAAAGCGCCATCCGGGAAATGTACACTTCTACAGCAATCATCTTTGGCTCGGAAAGCGAAGTTGGTAAACTGCCATTCTTCAGTCATTTGAGCAGTACTTTCTGTCACAGTTGTTACGAAGAAGAGTGGTTCACCAAGACTGGTGGTAGTCTGGGAATCAATTACTTGCTCACAGAGATTGACCTGGGTGATACTTGGATCACCTCCAAGCAGAGCGAATTCATACGCGCGCTTACTTATGTGGTCAAAGACATGCCCCAGGATCTTCCTGAGAAGACTCGATGCCTGGCTCAGGAAAGTCTCGAGGTGCTCCTAAAGCGTATCACAAAGGACATCACCAAGGAGGACACCCACCCAGTTGCAGTTCCGGCTCCAGCTCCACAGCAGCAAGGCCAGTCACAGACTCCTCAACCCAAGCAGCCCCGACTTGCACAAATTTGCCAACAATTCGGCAATGAGCTGTACCACATGAACAAGCATGTTCGCGAAACTGCAAAGCAATCGTTGGAACTTATTGCAAAGGCAGCCAATTGCGAGGTTTGGGAATTGCTCCAGCCGTGCAAAGACAAAGTCATCCAACCCATCTTTGCTAAGCCTTTGCGTGCCCTGCCGTTCAGCATCCAGATTGGCTACATCAATGCCATGACGTACCACATGAGCTTGAAGAACGATTGGGTCCCGTTTGACGATAACTTGAACCGTCTATTGATGGAGTCTCTAGCTCTGGCAGATGCCAGCGACGAGTCTCTTGCCAACAAACCTGCCGAGTTCCGTACGCACGAACATATTGTCAACCTCCGTGTTTCGTGTATTAAACTCCTCACGACTGCCATGACATTTGAAGAATTCTCTAACCAACCTACTAAGACGAAGATTCTCAGTGTTTTCTTCAAGTGCTTATACTCCGAATCGAAGCCGACTATTACTGCAGCCAACGATGCTCTGAAGTCAGTCCTGTCAGTGGATAGGCGCCTCCCAAAGGAACTACTTCAAGGGGGTTTGCGACCCGTGTTGCAGAGCCTTTCGGATCCCAAACGCCTCAGTACTGCAGGACTGGACAACCTGTCTAGATTGCTCAAGTTGCTCACGTCTTATTTTAAGGTTGAGATCGGTGCTCGGCTGCTGGAACAAATCGACTCAATTGTTGAACCAAGCGCTTTACAACAGATATCTTTCACCTTCTTCGATCAGCACCCTCAGATGAAGATCATCACGGCTATTCTGAACATCTTCCATCTGCTTCCTGCCCCGGCCGAGGCCTTCAAGGAACGCTTAATTGATTGCTTCCTTGGATTGGAAGAGAAACTGCGTCGCACTCAGCTTAGCCCGTTCCGGCTTCCCATCTACAGGTACATGAATCGATATCCAAAGGAAATCTGGGCATACCTATTTGGCAAAGTGGAGGATCTCAAGTATGGTCGATTGTTGGCTCAGGTTCTTCGTCACCCAGACAGTCATGCCCTCCGAGAGGTTGCAGTTGAGAATGTGGATGCTTTAATCAGCCGCTGCAACGAATTTATGAGCCAGGACAACGAGGTCAAGTTCATAGCCATTGTTAACGCCATCCATATTTTCGAGTCTCTCAGCCACTTTCCCAACTCCGAGAAATGGATGGACAAGAAGGAACACCTCGATTGGCTCAAGAATATTGGCAAAGAACTGGAAATGAATCTTCGAAGACATTCTCTTCCAGCCCACCTTCGGTTGCCGGCTTACCAAGCGGCTGAACAGCTTATGTCTATCCTCGTCAAGTCGCTTGAGAGGGCGCCCAAAGACCTCGACACTCTTTTCAACCTGATTGAATCTGTTACCTCTGATGAGCTTCGCCGCACCCAGAAACTCTTCTCATTCATCTATGAGAAAGTTATCTGTAGCGACGCTATTGACTTCTGGAAAGCAACCGTCCTTCGCTGCCTAGATGTCTATGCCGGCAAGTCCGCATCAAATAGAATGAAGCATTTCCTGTTGCATTATCTCGTCAACCCGATTGTCGCGATGGATGTCATGCGACACTGGAATCAACTTGATCAGAACAGGAGTCCCCGATTGATGGACAGAGCTGTTATCGACGCAGTGAGCAGCAAGATATGGAAGGTTCATCCGGAGATGACGATGGATGATCAAGCTCAGCCTGGCATTGATCACACCCGCTATGAGGTATTGCAGCTCTCTGCAATGCTGGTCAAATATTACCACACACCGCTCCAAGATGCCAGAAAGGATATCATTAAGTTTGGCTGGACCTTTATTCGGCTCGAGGACGTGATCAACAAGCATGCGGCTTATGTGGTCATAGGATACTTCATAGCCCACTATGAAACACCACCCAAGATAGTGACTCAGGTGTATCTTTCACTACTCAAGGCCAACCAAAATGAAGGACGCGCCCTGGTTACCCAGGCGCTGGAGCTGATCGCGCCTATGCTGCCAAAGCGATGCGGAACTGGCCAGAACGAGCGTAATGCGCCTTGGGCCGTTGCACCGCGTCGAATTCTTGCCGATGAAGGACAGAACG
Source organism: Fusarium sp. NRRL 66739 (assembly GCA_021655895.1). Lineage (NCBI taxonomy): Eukaryota > Fungi > Ascomycota > Sordariomycetes > Hypocreales > Nectriaceae > Fusarium > Fusarium sp. NRRL 66739. Next base: position 9,038 of record JAJJWO010000206.1, read on the forward strand.
CTCAGCAGATGACGAGTATTTTTCATTTCCTTGTTAGACACCCGGATCTGTTTTACGAAGCTCGTGACAAGTACATTACTCTTATGATCAGCTCCCTGCGGAAGCTTGCAACTCCCCAAAACGCATCTCATGAATCCAAGAGACTTTGCCTTAACATGATGTGGCTGATCTGGACCTGGGAGGAACGCCGCGTTGAGGGGAAGAAATCACCAGCCCTTCAGTCAAGGTCGCTTTCTGAATCCCCCAACACAAAAAAGAGAAAGCTGGAGTCTGAACAAGCAAACAACCCTCCGGCAACAGGACGTGCCGAGTATCAGATCCCGCCTCTCTTCCGATTGAAGATGATCAAGTACTTGGTTGAGTTCATTGCCCAATTGAACGAGCGATACGAACTCCCTTCAGCGAAGCCTCGGGATCAAGTCTCATCATCGATCCCTCCTGTTCCTCTGGCATTAACCGATCTCTGTAAGAAGGCGATGAAGTTGCTTTACAACTTGGTACAGCCTCAGTATTGGGGCGATCTAGACCTTGATCTGTTCCCTAATGTCACGGGTGTTATTTTGGCGAGCGAGCGAACACAAACCATCCTGACCGCCGATCCGTCTGATAAGGAGAAATTTGATGACAAGTTCCTGACCAACATCATCAATACTCTGCAGGTCGTACGCATTGTTCTCAATTCCAAGTCTGACGACTGGGTTCAAAAGAACATGCCATCTATCCAGAAGGTATTGGAGAAATGTCTCAAGTCGGAAAATCCTGAGATTCAGGATTGCCTTCATCTTTCTGATAAGAAGTTTGACGACAACCGTGAGCTTCGGTCAATTGTCAAGCGCATCCTCGATTCTGTGCCTGATGATACACCTATGGAGGACGCCGACGCCGATGGCGAAACCGAGACACAGACATCTGAGATTGTCGCGTATCTATCTCAGGTCGCGACCGAAGCGATGAACAGTAGCAACTACACATCTGGTGTCAATATTCTCTGGTCCCTTGGCAATCGAAAGCCGAACGTCATTGACCAACATATTCCATCTCTCATGAAAGCTCTTCAGACCAAACATGCCCGCGAGCATGTGCAGCACTATAATGCAGTCGCAAGTCAGGCAGCTGGTGTCAATAATAGGAACCAGGATCCTGCTACGCCAAGCGGAGAGATGTCTGCATATGATCTTGAGATTCAGACAAAGATTATGATCAAGGAGATCCAGGTGGTGGCTCTACGAATGGAGGTTCTCGGCGACGCTCGTCGACCTTTCCTCAGTGTCCTTGCGACTCTGGTTGAAAAGTCAATGTCCATTGAACTCTGTGAAGAGATATTGAACATGGTTGAAGGATGGGTATTCCGATTGGAAGGGACGTGGCCGACTCTTAAAGAGAAGACGGCCGTCCTTCATAAGATGCTTTCCTTTGAACATCGTCAAGACCCAACCATGCTATCCAAATTCCTAGACCTCGTCATTCGCATTTACGAGGATCCCAAGATCACTCGCACAGAACTGACGGTGCGCATGGAACATGCATTCCTCATTGGCACCCGTGCAGCGGATGTTGACATGCGCAATCGCTTCATGGCCATTTTCGACAAGAGCCTCTCCAAGTCGGCCAGTACACGCCTGTCATATATTCTTACTTCTCAGAACTGGGATACACTCGCCGATTCATATTGGCTTGCCCAAGCCACCCATCTGTTGCTTGGTGCAGTGGACACGAATGCCAACATTCAGCTATACCAGAGCGACTTTAAGACATTACCAATCTCTCGCTTGCTGACTATCTTTACCAAGGAGATGGAAGCTCGTGAACCTACGGCGATTATCGACGACAAATTCGAATCATTCATGGCCACCCATCGTCGCTTCATGTCGGAGATTGGTGACATCAAAGTTAAGGATGTCATCGAACCATTGGTGCAACTTCAGCACGCCGACTCCCAACTCGCTCACAACCTCTGGGTCACCATCTTCCCAATCTACTGGTCAGCTGTTGCGAAGGATGAACGAGTGGATCTTGAGCGCGGAATCGTGGCACTTCTTACAAAGGATTACCACAGCCGCCAGATTGACAAGCGTCCCAACGTCATCCAGTCGCTCGTCGATGGCGCTGCAAAGACTTGGCCTGAGTGCAAGATTCCACCGCACGTCCTGAAGTTTGAGGCAAAGACCTACGATGCTTGGTACACCGCCCTGGTCCAACTCGAGAATGCTGCCATCAAGCCCGAGGTAGATTCTGCCACGGTTCGCGAGAGTAATCTTGATGCCCTGGTCGAGTTGTATGCCTCTCTTCAAGAGGACGACTTGTTCTACGGTACTTGGAGGCGACGCTGCCAGTTCGTGGAAACTAATGCTGCTCTTTCGTACGAACAGAACGGCATGTGGGACAAGGCCCAGAAGCTGTATGAGAGTGCCCAGATCAAGGCCAGAACTGGAGTGATACCATTCTCTCAAGCCGAGTACATGCTTTGGGAGGACCACTGGGTTCTCTGTGCGCAAAAACTGCAACAGTGGGAGATTCTCCAGGACTTTGCTAAGCATGAAAACTTCCAAGATCTCCTTCTTGAATGCGCTTGGCGAAACACGGAGATGTGGCAGGAGGAACAGCACAGAGAAGCTCTCGATAACATTATCAAGGGCGTGATGGATGCCCCAACCCCTCGCAGAGCCTTCTTCCAATCCTTCATGGCACTACTCAAGTTCCATAATCATCAAGACGCCACCACTGAGTTCGCCCGTGTCTGCGATGAAGCAATCCAGCTCTCGATTCGCAAGTGGCACCAGCTGCCTGACCGTCTAACAAACGCTCACGTTCCCCTTCTTCAGAACTTCCAGCAATTGGTGGAGCTTCACGATGCAAGTGTTATCTGCCAGAGTCTTGCTAATACCAACCAAACAAACTTGGACGTGAAGTCGGGTGAGCTCAAATTGCTTTTGGGTGCCTGGCGTGACCGCCTCCCGAACGTCTGGGACGATATCACTGCTTGGCAAGATCTGGTCACATGGAGACAGCACATCTTCAGCCTCATCAACCAGACATATCTGCAGTTGCTTCCACCACAAGGCCAGCAGAATGCCGGCGGGGCTAGTTCGTTTGCTTATCGTGGCTACCACGAGACTGCTTGGATTATCAACAGGTTCGCCCATGTGGCTCGCAAGCATAACCTGCCCGAGGTTTGCATCAACCAGCTGAGCCGCATCTACACCCTCCCGAACATTGAGATCCAGGAAGCTTTCTTGAAGTTACGTGAACAGGCCAAGTGTCACTACGAAAACCCCGAGGAACTCTCGAGTGGTCTGGATGTCATCAACAATACCAATCTCAACTACTTCAGTCCGCAGCAGAAAGCCGAGTTCTACACACTTAAGGGCATGTTCTTGGAAAAGCTCAAGCAGAAGGATGATGCTGATTCGGCATATGGCACGGCTCTGTACTTTGACATCGGCGCTGCCAAGGCGTGGGCTGAATGGGGTTACTTCAATGATCGCAAGTTCAAGGAAGACCCGACTGACTTGAATGCGGCACGACAAGCACTTACTTCGTACTTGCAAGCTGCAGGAAGTTATAAGAACGCCAAATCCCGAAAGCTTCTGGCGCGAATTCTGTGGCTTCTCAGTTTGGATGACTCAAAGGGCACGATTGCGCTGGGTTTCGATGACTTCAAGGGCGAAACGCCGGTGTGGTATTGGATTACATTTATTCAACAGCTGATTACCGGTCTCGGCCACAAGGAAGCGCCACGCGTCTTCCAGCTCCTCCTCAAGATTGCTAAATCCTATCCTCAAGCTTTGTACTTCCAGCTCCGAACTAACCGTGAGGATCTGCTTGTCATCAAGAAGAACCAGGAGGCAAGAGACCGACAAGCTCGTCAACGCGCACAATCAGTGACATCCAACGGAAAAGCCAGCGCGTCCCCATCCATGACCAAGCAGGAGCCCCCAAGGCCTGGCACATCATCATCTCGACCAGGCACTGCAAATGCGGCTGAAGGCACCCCAGTTAAGTCCGAGGGCGAAGCCAACGGTAACGCTGCTGGTACTCCGGCGGCCGCCAACGGTCAAACTCCTGATCCCTCGAAGGCTTTGCAAAAGTCGACACCTCAGCCAGGCCAGGCAGGACAAACTCAGAAGAAGCCTCCGTGGGAGTACACCGAAGAGGTTATGTCAGTCCTCAAGACGGCATTCCCTCTCCTGGCTCTCTCGATGGAGACTATGGTGGACCAGATTCAAAAGAACTTCAAGTGCCCTCCTGATGAAGATGCATACCGACTCATCGTTGCACTGCTGAACGACGCTCTGGCCTATGTCAGCCGGACTCCGCCATCCTTTGCAAAGAACGTTAAGCTTCCAGCAGCAACCGAAACTAACATTACCCGCTTTGCTGAGACGATCCTACCGAGTCATATCAAGAAGTCATTCGAGGCAGACTTTGTGAATGTTAAGCCCACTATGCACGAGTACATTTACAAGTTGCGTCGCTGGCGAAACAAGTTTGAGGAGAAGCTGGACCACAGAGTGCCTCGTGCCGCGCTTGAGAACTTTTCTCCTCACCTGAGCGAGTTCAGATACCAGAAGTTTGACGAGGTGGAGATTCCTGGTCAGTATCTGCAGCACAAGGACAAGAACCAGGACTTTATCCGCATTGACCGGTTCTTGCCAAACGTGGATCTTGTCCGGTCCATCAGCGCGTCGTATCGCCGTATCAAGATGCGCGGCCACGATGGAAGCGTTCACACATGGGCTATCCAACACCCTGCAGCTCGTCACTGCCGACGAGAGGAGCGTATTCTGCAGCTCTTCCGGTCGCTTAACCAGACATTGAGCCGTAAGAAGGAGAGTCGACGTCGCGATTTGCAGTTCACGATACCAATCATGGTCCCCTTCGCGCCACACATCCGGCTTGTCCAGGAGGACACGTCCTACACTACACTGCAGGGAGTGTACGAGGATCATTGTCGAAACATGGGCATGTCCAAGGATGATCCTGTGCTGTTTACTATGGAGAAGCTCCGGGGTGCGCTTGAGAGCAAGAGCTCGGTAAGTCTTTCACAAGCCCAAAACCACTCGGCGGTTACTAACTATGGACAGAACAAGCCTGAGCAGGCAGCAACAGCTCGACTAGAGGTGTTCAACGCAATCCAAGAGAAGTGGGTGCCATCAACAGTGGCGATCGAGTATTTCCAGAAGGTGTTCCCACAGTTTGCTGAGTTCTGGCTCTTCCGCCGCCAGTTCTCGTACCAGCTTGCGGCTTTGACGTTCATCACGTACATCATGTACATGCACAACCGATATCCGCAGAAGATCAACATATCCAGGGCAACGGGCAAGGTTTGGGGCTCTGAAATGATGTCCTACATGAGCGCGAACAAGCCCTTCTTCCACAACCCGGAGCCGGTACCATTCCGTCTCACGCCCAATCTTCAAACGCTGATGGGACCCTTGGCCACGGAAGGAATCTTTGCATGCTCGCTTATGGCTATTGCACGATGCTTGACAGAGCCAGAGTACGAGCTTGAGCACGCCTTGACGCTGCTTGTACGCGACGAGATGCTGTTCTGGTTTACGGGCAGCCACCGGAACGGAGTGATTACGGAGAACCAACTGCGGGATTCTGTGCAGGTCAACACTGACTCGATTGTCAAGCGGGCGATCAGCCTGGCTCACAGCCCCGTTGGAAACCTGCCTGCGAACCAGACGGTGATCGACGCAATTGCCAAGGCTGTGAACCCCATGAATCTGGCGCAGTGCGATGCTTTGTGGATGCCATACCTGTAAGGAGCAGGTCGGTGGTTGTATTTGGGAGAAAGGGGAGGATAGATTTGCTGTGTTGGACTTTGAGCATGGCGTTGGGGTGTCAGGAAGATGCATGTATTAACAATTTACTGGAAAGGCAGAAAAGGCTAGGAAAAGTCTGAGGGTATGTGTTGTGTTTGAAAGCCGGTGAAGGTAATGCCAGGCCAGGCACTAATTTTTGAAAGTCATGGTTTTGTCAACAGCGACAGTTCAGCTTATATATAATCTTGACTATGTTTTAGTTAGCCGTTGGTCTTTATATACTGTGGTGTATGTTGTGACGCTGCGAGCATCTACAAGTAGTGCTGAATGTCCACGAGCCGAGGCTCGGATTAATGATTTTGATGTCGTAACTACTACAAGGTTCTTGAGATCTGCAAAAGATAGAAAGCGGTATTCATGTCGCACTACGGTGACTAGGGGAGTAGGGGAGGTCAATCAATGGCTGAACCCCGCACGATATACGTCGAGGCGTTGAATAAGTTACCTCGGAAGTTGGGATACGCGTGTATAAGTACCAACCTCCCTATGTAAATCGAAGGCGTCGTGGTTATTTCTGTTTTATACTCCAACATTTAAGCTCATTCTCAGTGTTTCAAATTCGTCACTGAGCCGTGATTTGGCTATTCTTATACTACTAGAGTTTCGAAGACTATAGACAGGCTCACTACTACAATGGATCTAACCAAAGCACCTCGCAAAGTATGGGAGCACCCCGACCCCAAGAGTACAAAGATGTGGGCGTTTATGCAGGAGGTCAACAGAAGACATGGACTTAATCTCACGGTATGTCGTTGTTTTTGGACGGTGTTGGAATGTGAAGTTATACTCACCAGTCTTAGACGTTCAACGACTTGTACGATTGGTCTTGTGCTAAACGCAGCGACTTTTACGCTCTGCTCTGGGAGTTTGGGAACTGGATCCACGAGGGATCTTACTCGTATGTAGTTGACGAGTCTATTCCCATCGACAAGCTCCCCACGTGGTTTCCGGGCATTCGTCTCAACTACGCCGAGAACCTCCTCTGGACACGTCCATCAGGCGGTGCACCAGGCGAGCGCTCAACGCTCCACAAGGAAGACGACAGCATCGCTATAACAGAAGTGCGCGAGGGAAACTCTTCAGTGAAGCATGTGACCTGGGGAGAGCTGCGAAGAAGAGTTGGCAGGACGGCGAGTGCGCTGAAACAACGAGGCGTGAAGAAGGGAGATCGGGTGGTGATGGTTGGAGCACACGCTGTTGAGACGTGTGTGACGTTTCTGGCTACGACTTGGCTGGGAGCTCTGTTCAGCAGTAGCTCGACGGATATGGGCGTTGCAGGGCTTTTGCAGAGGACAGTTCAGATCGACCCCAAGGTACGTGTATTGTATTATATCTTTGAGAGTTTATATTCGGATGCTGACAGTTGATAGTTTGTTTTCTTTGACGACGGGGCCTTGTACAATGGCAAAGTCATTGATCTTAGAGACAAGATCCAAGGCGTTGTTGAAGGTCTGAAGCAGTGTCCTTCGTTCAAGGGTGTAGTCGTTGTTCAACGCTTTGATGCTCCCAACGACACATGTCGCATCCCAAAGACACAGCGTCTCGAGGCCTTTCTCTCAGCAGCATCTTCAACACCACCACCGATCGAGAGAATCGATTTCCAAGATCCAATGGTGATATACTACTCATCTGGCACAACCGGAATCCCCAAAGCCATCGTCCACGGCGTAGGTCCCCTGCTCGTCTCGTACGGAAAAGAAGCTGCTCTCCATCGCGAGATCACGCACGAGGACGTGCCAATGCAGTACACGACGACGGGCTGGATCATGTACATGGCGAGCATCTCGAGTCTTGCCTTTGGCGGACGCAGCGTGTTTTACGACGGCTCGCCTTTCGTGCCAGATCGTTGCTTACTCCTGAGGATCGTGGCCGAGCAGCGGGTGACGAGTCTGGGAATTGGTCCGCGATGGCTGGGGGAGCTGATGAAGGAGGGTATTGTTCCGCAGAAAGAGACGGATCTTAGCAGTCTCAAGGCTGTCATGAGCACGGGGACGGTGTTGAAGGAGCTCCTCTTTGACTGGTTCTATGACGGGGCGTTTCCAAAGAGTGTGAAGCTGGCCAACTTTACAGGGGGGACTGATATTGTGAGTATTTTCCAGTTGGTTGCTGTTTGTATAACTATACTGACTCGTAAAGGCCGCCTGCTTCTCCATGGAGAATCCCCTGACCCCTATCTACGCCGGTGGATGTCCGGGACGTGTTCTCGGTACGCCCATGGCCATCTACCCATCAACTCCTGACCCCAGCAAGCCCCTATCGCCAGTTCCAGACGGAGAACCAGGTGACTTGGTCGGCACTGCAGCGTTTCCCAACGTCCCTCTATATCTCTGGAACGACACGACCCCAGCCCCTGGAGAGAAGTATACGGCAGCCTACTTTGGCCGGTTCCCTGGCGTGTGGTCGCAGGGTGACTTTGCAGCGGTGCACCCGCAGACGGGCCATGTTCACATTCTAGGTCGTTCAGACGGTGTTTTGAATCCCAGCGGAGTCCGGTTTGGCAGCGCGGATATCTACGCTGTGCTCGAGGGTGGTTTCGCCAAGGAGGTTGCAGAGAGTCTCTGTGTGGGACAGCGTCGAGCACAAGATAGTGACGAGAGTGTTGTTCTGTTTCTGCTGATGAAGCCGGGCTTCAGACTCGATGCTGAGTTGGCTCAGAGGATCCGTGAGGGGATCGCGGAGGAGTTGACAAAGAGGCATGTGCCCAAGTATATCTTTGAGGTGCCTGATATTCCGGTGAGTGTTTGTCTGTTTCTGTTTCTGCAAGTGATCAACAGGCTGATGATGAGTTTATAGGTTACCGTCAATGGCAAAAAGGTCGAGTTGCCGGTTAAGCAGATCATCTCGGGGGTTGATATCAAGCCCAGCGGGACTTTGCTGAATCCGCAGAGTCTGGATTTCTTTTATCAGTTCCGCAAGATTGAAGAGGTTCAGGGAGTCAGAGCCAAGCTGTGATGAGATGGTAGTGATAGTGATAGTGATATAGTATCTAAAAAACATTGTCCGTCTCAGGGAACTTCCCCCCATAAAGACCATATCTCCAGGCCATATATCCCATCATACCACCCACAGTCCCCAGTCCCATCCCCCCAACAGCTCCCCTCCAACCAAGTCCCTTCGCCGCATTCGCGCCTACAAAAGCCCCAACCGCAGCGCCCACAAGCGTCCAATCGTCAGTCTCAAGCTGTCCCTTATTCTCCAGCAATCTCCAGCTGCGGTCCTGCCACTCAATCTCCTCGCGACCGCGCATACGGCCCAAAGTCATGAGAGCGCCGATGCCCAGCGCCGCGACTGTGCCCGTGGACGCGGAGCGGATGAGGCGCGGCGTAAAGGCGAGGGCGCTGGTGGTCTTGGGGCGGAACAGGGGGATCAGCTGGCGTGTTGTTGTTATTCCTGAGGCGATGATTGTGCTCAGCGTTATCGTGCGGACTATCACGTGCCCCGTGAGGATTGTGCGTGCAAGAGGTTGTTCCTCTGCGTAGGGAGCGTGTGGGAAGAAGCGCGACATTGTTTTGGCGGTGATGATTTGTTTTGGTGTTGCAGAGAGTAGCTGACGTTATCCCTTTATATTTATTGTCTACTTATTCTATACAGCGTCATATCATCAAGCCACCTCCTCCCCAAATCAGTATCAGCATCAGCCCTACAGCGCCATCTTCTCCCCCCTCGCTCTTCTCCTCGGCCCCGACGCTTATCAAACCTCCCCGATGATGGCCTCAGGGATTAATCTAAATAAGCAGTCAACTATTGGCTCCCCCGCGGCTCGGGTAGAAGAATCATCTTGATGATTAATCATGGGCCATATATCATTTACAATATACAATATTCGCATTACACCACCGTCTAATGCATAATTCAACCTTGTGCTGTCCACCAACGCCTGGCCTATCCCAATGATACCATTCCCAACCCAAACCAACCAACCAACCAACTCATGCTCAGCTACCTATGCATTCGTAGTCTTACTCATCATCGCTCATGTCCATCATACTGTCCTCCTTCTCACCCGAGTCATCCTCATCCTCATCCTCATCCTCCAACACCGTCATCCGTCTCGATCTTCTCACCCTCCCCTTTCCCTTCTCCGTCGTCCCTCGGCCTGCTGCTCTTCGACCACCATTCACTTTGATAGCTGCATCCACCTTTCGCTGGCTCAGCGAACGCTCAAAGTCCAGCAGATCCTCCGCCTCAGACTCGGCCGCTCCGTCCAGCAACGCCGTCTCCTCAAGCGCCTTGTTAAGTAGCTCCGTCGCGATGCTGTCCTGCGGGTTGATCGCCAGCGCTTCATGGAGAACCGTCACCGCCTCCTCGGGCTTGTTCTGCTCCATCAGGATAAGACCCTTGGCGCTGAATATCGCCGCATCCTTGCCCCCTTGTCTCAGCACTTCATCATACTCTGCCAGTGCTCGATTAAAATGCCGTAAACGCCTGAATGCATGGCCCAGATTTGTCCTGGCCGCTAGCCACGCCGAAGGGTCGCTGTCCATATCATCAGCTATCTTAAGCGCTGCCGTAAAGTATTGTGCTGCCTCCTTTGGCTTGTCCTGGTGATATTTGACGATGCCCATCTCATTCAAGAGCAATGGATCCGTCTTGCAGAGCCCGTAGGCTGTCTTGAGGAACTCTTCCGCCAGCGTCATGTTGTTGAGCGCATGGTTCTGCATCCCCAAGAACACCTGAGGCAGATGTGTGCCCATGAATAGCCTCACCGCTGTTGAGTAAGCAGATATCGCCTGGTCATGCTCGCCCTCCGCTGCAAATGTATGCGCAAAGCCAATCCACGCTGGCCCAAAGTGCGCATCCATCATGCTCGCTTTGCTAAAGTACCGTCGCGCCTCGGGGATCTTGCCAATGGAGAAGTAGTAAATGCCCACCGCGAGCCACGAGCATGGCTCCTCGGGGTGGCTGTCGGCCAGGTCGTGAGCAATCAGAAACAGCAGGTTCTTCTCCTTGAGCTCAAACAGACAAGCCAGATGGACAGGATACACGCTAAAGTTGTACTTGTCCTCCTGCAAGATCCCGTTTGTGATATTCAGAGCGTCGCGGTAGCGGCACTGCGTGTAGAGAAGATCTGCTCTCGCAAGCTGCAGATCTGGGTTTTCTGCGAGGCGGTAGTGTGTCGAAAGCGAATCGTACGCCGTCTCAAAAGCCGTGGGGTTGCGGTACTTGGACAGCCGTGTCGTGTACAGCATCTTTGTGAAGTCAGCCGCCTCCTGCGACGACGATACATCTCCCGAGACGTGAATCGAGTCAAAGTCGAGGCTCTCGAGAAACTGCCACTCCTCGTCCGGCGACAGCAGCGAGTTGTTCATGAGCTGCTGAAACGCCTCGAAGCACTGCACGTCGATCCGCACCGCATCTTTGTAGCACTCCTTAGCTCTGTCGAACGCATTCTGCTTGGCGTAGCATATTCCGCGCAGGAAGCACATGGCAGCCTCATATCTCCGGTTCGCGGCCTCCTCCTCGGCTGCTTGGTCGCGACGTCGTCCATGGCGCGGCTGCGTCTTGCGCTTGTTGCTCGCGCCGTTGGCGATGAGGTGCGTTGGATTTCGGTCGCCCAGCACAGAGAGAGCTTCGTCAAAGCGCGACTGCTTGATGAGGCAGTGGCCCGCGAGGTAACGACATGACGGGTTTCGAGCGACGAGGTCTTGGCTGGAGAGGAATGCCTGGGCGCGTGTGTAGTTTCCGGTCGCAAAGTGGACTTGGGCAAGCCAGAAGGCGTCCTGATCGTCATCTATAGAATAAACACGAGGTTAGAAGATTATATTGCAATATCAGGCTTGGAGATGCAATATCATGGACGAACTGGTCAATGCAAGCAGCTTGTCGCCGATAAAGATGGCCGACTCGTATTGCGCCTTGTTGAGGGCATCCTGCCTCCATTCCCTCAGGAAGTTTTCCATGCCTGTTCTATCCGAGGCTCATTGGGTATTATGTGTGATTCGGTACTATTCGCCTCGCAGGTCGTGTTGTGTGATGCGATTCTAATCACTTCACTTGTCCTTGTTTAGAATAATGTCGTCAATCAACATCCATCCCACTAAAAGTCAACAGCCGTCTCACCGCAAGCCCAGGGCACCCGTTGCTCCATCGCCTGGAGCTTAGCGCGTCAAGGGCCTTCAGGGCGGTTTACGCAGTAAACCGGGCGTGTCCCCGGCAACGGCGGGGTAGCTTCCAGCGCCTTAGCCCCTGTAGGAGGAAGAAAAAAAAAGGTTGGCGGGGCACGTAGCGTATCAGAGGCTGTCGATTTGGCACTCGCCGATACAGGAGCCCGTCATAATCAACTTTTATTAAAGATCCATACACTTACATACGTATATACCCAATCTTTACAGACAACAACAACACCAATTGGCCTCTGAATATGGCTTCTTCTCAACCTACTCGATGGGCTGCTCTCGCCCGCGACACAAACGAGACCAAGATCCAGCTCGCTCTCAACCTCGACGGCGGCGATTTCCCCCCGGATACCGACTCCCGCCTCCTCAACGATGGCGATAGCCACGCTTCTCAGGCTAGCAAGTCGCAAAAGATTGCCGTCAACACTGGAATTGGCTTCCTCGATCACATGCTCCATGCCTTGGCCAAGCACGCCGGCTGGAGTCTTGCTCTGAACTGCAAGGGCGATCTTCACAGTTCGTCATCCCAACCTCGCGAGAGAATCTTATGACTGACTGATATCTCTGCCTACAGTTGACGACCACCACACCGCCGAAGATGTCTGCATTGCCCTTGGTTACGCCTTCGCCCAGGCCCTCGGCTCTCCCGCCGGTCTCGCCCGCTTCGGCTACGCCTACGCTCCTCTCGACGAGGCTCTCTCCCGCGCTGTCGTCGATCTCTCCAACCGTCCCTACTGTGTCGTCGACCTCGGTCTGAAGCGCGAGTGGCTCGGCCAGCTCAGCACCGAGATGGTGCCTCACTGCCTGCAGAGCTTTGCCCAGGGTGCTCGTGTTACGATGCACGTCCACTGCCTCCACGGTGACAACGATCACCACCGTGCTGAGAGTGCGTTCAAGGCTCTCGCCGTGGCTATCAGGGGTGCTACCACGAGGATACCGGGCAAGGAGGGTGAGGTGCCTAGCACCAAGGGCACTTTGAGTGCTTAAAAGAGGCGGGTTGGTATAGGAGTTCCGGATGAGTGTTTGGTTTTGGTTAGAGCTAGACGAGGTGGGTGTTTATATGGTTGAGAAAATCAAGAGACTAGGATAGTGTTACGCATCATGACCTGAACTGAGATTTGAATAAGAGAATCCCTCGCAAAACAAGCTTCATATCTTTTAAACGTTATACAAAATCTTTCTTAGCTTTTCTCAGGTTCGGTAGTCACCGTTGATAGTTACATAGTCATGGCTAAAGTCGCACGTGTAGTGGACGGCCGACTTGTCTCCTGTGCCTAGCCTGACTACGATCTCAAGGTCCTCCATCTTGAGAATCTCTGCTGCCCGCGCCTCGTCGACCTCCTCAGGCTCGCCGTTGACAAGCAGCTTGAGCTCGGCCGAACCGTCGGTGGGGACGAAAGAGACGTTGGTGCGATCGGGAGTGATCTCAGGGACGTCGTTCACAGGCTGGCCAGGAGGAGAGATCAAAGCATAGCCGGTGGCGCACAGAACACGGCCCCAGTTGGCATCCTTGCCGTACAGGGCAGTCTTGACGAGGGGCGACGTGGCGATGGAGCGGCCAACCTGACGAGCTGCCTCCTCCGAGGCGCAGTCGACGACACGGATGGTGACGAACTTGGTAGCGCCTTCGCCGTCTCGGACGACGTACTTGGCCAGGTCGACGGAGAAGTCAGTGAGGAGGTCCTTGAAGGCTTCGTAGTCGGGAGACTGCTCAGAAGTCACCTCCTTACCGCCAGCAGCGCCGTTGGCAAGAAGAGCGACAGTGTCGTTGGTAGAGGTGTCGCCGTCGATGGTGATGGAGTTGAACGAGCGATCCACGGCGTGTCGGAGGACGTTGGGCATGACAGCAGGGGCAATAGGAGCATCGGTGGCCAGGATCGTGAGAAGAGTCGCCATGTTGGGGGCGATCATGCCTGCGCCCTTTGTCATGCCGGCAATGCGATACTCTACACCAGGCGAGGATGGCAGCTCAAACGTTCGGGACATGAGCTTGGGGAAAGTGTCTGTGGTGCAGATAGCCTTTGCGCAGTTGAGCCAGTGGTTGTGAGAGTCACCAGCCTGGTTGACGGCTGTAGGAATCTTGTCGAGGATCTTGTGGATAGGCAGCCTGGAGCAGGGTCAGCCATTGAAGCGTCAAACACGCTCAATTGAAAAAGACAAACCTCTGGCCAATAACTCCAGTGCTCATAACAATCGTAGAATCCTCGTCGCCAACCTTCTGGTCCGTGGTGCGGGCCATGATGGTGGCATCCTCAAGGCCTCCGGTGCCGGTGACAGCATTTGCGTTGCCCGAATTGACCACAACGCTTCGAAGGCCAGCGTTCTTCTTCTGCTGGAGAAGCTTCCTGCTGTAGGTCACAGGAGCGGCCTGGAACTTGTTCTTTGTAAAGACACCAGCAGCAGCGCAGGGCCGGTCGGAGCTGACGAGGGCGATGTCGGGCTTGCTCGTGTTGCTGGCCTTGACACCCGCCCAGATGCCCGAGGCGACGAAGCCTTTGGGGTATGTTCCTGAAGTAGGAATATACTGAATCTTGGAGGCCGGAATCGGTTCCGAGCCTAAAGTGGTCGTCGCCGTCGCTTTGGACGAGTAGGCGCGGGCAAATTTCCTCATCATCATCGTGGCTGTGATGCGCTGTTGTTGTTGTTGCTGCTGCTGTTGAGGCTGGAGTGAATTCTACTGGGGTCTTGTAGTCAGATGCGATAGCGGTATCGCAGCGATCGACCGTGGCTGGGCATGACAAAACGTTGAATTGAGTCACTGACGGGAAATCTAAAAAAGGAAATTGTGGTAATTTGAATGATTTTCTACAAGAGAGAATAATACCCATCACTGTAGTGTGTGAATTTGTATCAAGCAGATTTGAAAAGTCACCAACTGTCTTATAACAGCGCTCATTGCTATCAGTGGACCACCAGTAAATAATGTCCTTGTTTTATAAGAGCAATGTCAGTGTATATGGCTATCTGCGTCGGAATCAATTCGATTCTTATTCTTGATAATCACATATACATTTCGTCGCACAGTCCAGACGTCACTTGAATCAGTAAATGGATATTTACCATCGTAGGTGAGTTAGATTACTGATTTTACTACTAACCAAGGAGGCGTTCCATAACACATTTATCTAATAGATAATATACCTATACTCGGCATATTGAGCGCAACTTTACATAGCAAGGCACGGAATACAAAGGACGCGGTCGTTAAGATTTGATTTATATAACAAAAGAAGAACATACAGTAAAGAGATCCCAAACCATGACCGCTTGAACCTTAACTCATTAACTCGCCCTTTAATACCTGACCCATTGCTAGAACACGACTTTTATTGAGAGGGCGCCGTGCTCGAATCCTCTTCTTTTGTCTCGCCGATAGTCAGTAGTTCCTCTGCCTTCTTCTCAAGCCCAGCAACGGCCTCCTGTGCCTTTTGGCCAGCTCCAATGACGGCACCCGAGACATTGCGTAGAGTCTTGGGCTGGTTACCCTCAGCACTCAAGCGAGTCATTTCAGAGACGAAACTGGCACCCCACCAAGCACTCGTGTACTTGAAGACATAACGTTCAAGCTTCTTGTAGTTGGCCTCGCGTTGTTCGGGGCTCATGGTAACGGCGTCGTGCAAAGCGTTGGCGAGCTCTTCCGTATTCCATGGGTTGACGATGAGGCTGCCATTGAGAGATTGTGCGGCACCTGTAAATTCACTGAGAATCATAACGCCGTGGTTCTTCTGTTGTGTGGCAATATACTCGTAAGAGACAAGGTTCATGCCATCGCGAGTAGAGGAGACCAGGCAGACATCGGAGACAGCGTAGAGAGCAGTAAGCTCGTCAAAGTTGACAGACTGGTGAAGGAAGTGAATAGGCATAAACTCAATGGTGCCAAACTTTCCGTTGATACGGCCGACTAGTTCATTGACGACGGCACGTAGGTTCTGATACTCCTCGACGTCTTGCCGCGAAGGTACGGCGACCTGAACCAAGACAATCTTGCCAATCCATTCCGGATGTTCAGTGAGGAACACCTCGAGAGCATGCAGCTTCTGGGGAACACCCTTGATATAATCTAGACGATCGACGCCAACAACGAGCTTAACGCCCTCGAACTTTCGGCTGAGAGCTGCAATACGCTCTTGCACTTTTGGTTTCTTGAGCCCCTCAACAAAGTTCTCTGGGTCGATACCAATGGGGAAAGCGCCAACAGTCACAAAGCGACCGTTCCAGTCGACACCGTTAGGAGTTGTCGGGCACTCGAGGATACGAGAACAACTGCTAAGGAAATGGCGAGCGTAGTCATATGTGTGAAAACCGATAAGATCGCAATCAAGGAGACCAGTAAGTAGGGCCTCTCGTACAGGAAGAATTCGGTAAATTTCGCTGCTGGGGAACGGGGTGTGGAGGAAGAAGCCGATCTTGACGTTCTTCTTGGAGTTGCCAATTTCCTCGCGGAGCATCTGTGGGAGAAGCATCAAGTGGTAATCGTGAACCCAGATAAGATCGCCGTCCTGGACATCCTTGATAACAGTCTTGGCGAAGAGGCGGTTGACTTCTTGGTATGCGGCCCAGGCGGATTCATCGAATGTAATCTCACCAGGATGGTAGTGGAAGAGGGGCCAGAGAATCGAGTCTGCAGAAAGAAGTTGTTAGAAGATGCGACAAGTATTGCCTGTCAATGCGAGTTGCTTACTTGAGAAGCCGTTGTAGTGTCTGTCCGCAAGCTCATCGTCGATGAAGACAGGGTGTGCGCCGTATTCGTCCTTTAGGCGCTGCTTCATGCCCTCGACTTCATTGTCGGGAACCTCAAGGCCAGGCCAACCATACCATTGGAAACTAGTGGTCTTGCTAAGACCGCTAAGGCCAGTGACGAGACCACCAGAAGACATGGAGAACGAATAGCTGCCATCTTCGGATCGCTTGATGGTAATAGGTAGACGATTAGAGAGTAGCAGCAGACGACCTGGGGCGGCCTCGCCGTTTTCGCCTACAGTGGCGGGCATGATGGCGTTGCTTGGAAGGATATAAAAAAAGAAGAAGGGATTCCCTGGTATGAAGTTTTGAAGAATAGAAAATCAAAGCAAAGAAATCGAGAGAAAAAAGTCGGAGAGTAAGGTCAGTCTCGTCACGGTTCTTTGTGGACGACGTCGATGGTCCGTAGAGGGGCAGGGAATTAGCCTCCAGTAACTAGGAGCTGGCGCAGGCCCGAAAGATGTAGATCCCAGTAGTGGAGTTAGAGTAGCGCAAGGAGCTTGGGTTGTTGAGCGATGACGCTATCGCGCGTAAGGTCGGTCGATTTATTGGAGAAGAGCGTGTTAAGCGGATACGGTATTCGAAGAAACAGTGATCTTTTTTGGTGGATGTTACGTTTATGAAGGTATTTGTTTATTTGTGGATGGGCGGCAGGAGCACAGATGACATAGCTTGACTCGATCGAGATGATGTTGCTTCGAGAAGACGACAGAGACGAAAAGAAGGGAGAGATGAGGTCTAAATAAGACAACAAGAGAAGAAGCCAGAAGCCAAACAGAAGCAAGGATGGAGCTGAGGGGATAAAAAAGCGGCAAGTGAGGGGCATCTAACAGCTACCTCAGGTAAGTAGATAGGTAGACTACCTTGTGCCACCTAGTTGAATGGAAATCCAAGTCGACTGAAAATTACCACGTCATTTTAATGATCATTATTGACCACTATGCAGGGCTTCTTCGTCGTCAGTACTTGTTCATTAATACATAGTTACTATGTGCATTTGATACTTGCCTGCTACATCATGTGTCATAGGTAATCTGAGCTGATTTACGGCGGCAGGCTTGATTGACGCATGAGGAAACTTGCAGGTAGTGGCTCAACACCAGAGAGTTCCCGAGTGCGAGAACACGTGCATGGTTGACACTCATGCTCAAGTTAATCTCGAACATGCTTCCAAAAACAAAGTGAAAGTCCTAGGTCATAACAAACATCAAAGGTGAGTCAAAAGACCAGGCAACAAATCACCGCGGCCAAGACGTTCAAGGAGAAATATGTGCTTCCTTCCAGTGAGTAGTGCACGTGTAGACAGCAGTTGAATACATAGGAACATTCTTCAACAGGCAAAATGATTCGCTATCATTGCCTGCGGCTGAAAAGGCTCTCTCTTGCTGTGCTGCCTGCAGCCTGCTGGTGCCTGCCACTTCTGCGGACCTTGCTCGGCTGCGAAATTAGTGCCCCACTCTCCAATCAACTCACACAAATCCACTGCCTTGAAGCCTTAGGTAATCCAAAAGTGGGCCGTGCGCGAGTGATTCTGAACGCCTATAAAAAGCCGACTCCCTCCCGCACTTTCAGACTTCTTTTCTCTCTTTCTTCCCCATCCAAGTGCAAGGGCGTTTTCCTTCTCCGTGAAGCGATAAGCTGAGAGAGGAATTTTGCTAGTTGAAAACTATACACTGACCGCTCCTCGTTGGGTTCGCCCGGCGAGGGAATTTTTGGAACTCTTCTTTCCCTGTGGGAGATCTTTTCTTTCATTGCGCTTGGCCCTTGATGGGCCGCCGTGAAGAAGGAAGTTGGTGGATGTACGCACATGAGAGGATATATCGCGTAGCTGACTGGGACGCGTTGTTGATGACGATGTTGAAGCAATTGTCCTTGTTGATGTTGATATAAAGATGTCTGATACCCTGACTTGCTGTCGCTCTTGTGTTTCCTACTGCAAAGGTGATTCTACGAACCGGCATCGTGATAATCGCGTCCATGTCCAACGTTGATGTTGAAGATGAAGATGGCTTGACCTCGGGTCTCGTGCTCGCAAGGAGGGAAGGTTTATTGACTTGATACTGACTGAAGCTTTTGGTTGATGCAGCAGCACACGATGCCACAAAGTGTCTACCGCCGAGGACAATGATGATGAGGATTACAAACAAAGACTCGTGAGGTGATATAAGACTTGTGATTACATTAAACACCCTCTAAAATATCGTTATTCCAAATATCTCTTATTCTTGCTAGATATCCGCTGTATCAATTCTCCAGACTGCCCATGAGGCTCTGCTCTGCTCTGCTGCCCACGTCTTTTAGCGCGGGGCATTTCTCCATCCAAATGCCGGCCCAAATCATTATTTTCCAGTGACTCAAAGCCTCCATCCGAGCGCCCCTCGTCGCAAATCACTCCCCAACAACACGGCATTCTCTCTATTAGCGACTATTTTCTACTGAAATATTTCAAGAATTACGTGAGACAAACGTAATTAGGAACAATATTGACAAGTTCCTCAACCATCACATCAACGCTCGATCTCTGCAAAGTCTGGGAGTGCCCCCCGCCTTCGAATCAACCACATTCCATTCCCTCGACATCACCTGCCATCTCTCGAACCGATATCCCCATGTCCACCGAAGTCGGCGACTCGGCCCCTGCGCCGCAAGCCCCCGAGAAGCAGGATGCCAAGGCGGAAAAGAAGGACCAGAGCAAGCCCCAGCAGTCCAAGGACCAACAGCCCGCGGGCGAGAAGAAGCTCTCGGGCGCTGAGCTGAAGAAGAAGGCAAAGGAGGAAAAGGCCGCCAGACGAGCGCAGGCCAAGGTCACGCAGACCTCACAGGGCCCGGCGCAAGGCGGACAGCAGGCAGCGGGTAGCGATGGCAAGGGAGGCAAGGCGAAGCCCAAGCAGGACGGACAGCATCAGCATCAGCATCAGCAACATGGCGGCGCAAAGCTTCCCCTGCGAACAGCTTCGACGACGGCTGCGGTTAAGGACACCAAGCCCTCGATACCAGACTGCTTCAGCCACTTGTCCATGGCCAGGCGGATAGACATGGCCCATGCCGACAAGGACGTGGACCCTGCTGTTTTGGTGCTCGGCGAGCACATGAGCGCATTCGCTATCAGTGATAGTATCACTCGACTCGAAGCGACTCTGCTTGCGTTTAAAAAGGTACGCCACGCCATTCTGTTCCTTGTCAGGCATCATCACCCGTTCTAACAGCTTTCAGGTTATCGAGGCCTACACAACTCCCCACGGCTTCACCTTTTCCCGTCACTTCACCTCTCACGTTCTCAACCCCCAGATCGAGTATCTCACAGCATGCCGTCCCATGTGCTTCTCCATGGGCAATGCCATCCGGTGGCTCAAGCTCCAGATCAGCAAGGTGGACATTGATCTGCCCGACTCTGACGCCAAGAAGCTCCTCTGCGAGTCCATCGACAACTTCATCCGTGAGCGCATCACCCTCGCCGACTATGTCATCGTCCGTACTGCCGCCGATATGATCGTCGACGACGATGTCGTGCTCACCTACGCCCACCACCACCTCGTCGAGCGCACCCTCCTCCAGGCTCGCGAGGACAACAAGAGCTTCCGCGTCATCCTCGTCGACGACCCCTATGAGCGCGTCGGCATCGATCTCGCAAAGAAGCTCGCCGCCGCCGGCATCCAAGTCACCTACTCGTCCGACCTCGGCGCTCTGCGCACGCACCTCTCCGAGACCACCCAGGTCCTGCTCGCCGCCGAGGCCATCTTTAGCAACGGTGCCATGTACGCCCGCGCAGGCTCGTGCGACATCGCCACGGCCGCCACGGATCTGGGCGTCCGCGTCGTCGCCCTGTGCGAGACCATCAACTTCACCGAGCGTGTGTCCATCGACTCGCTGACCTACAACGAGATCGACCCTGAGCGGTCTACCGACGTGGGCTTCCGTCTGCTGTTCGACACCACGCGGGACAAGTACATTTCGGTCGTGGTGACGGAGCTGGGCAATTCTTCGGCCACGTCTGTGCCGGCCATTCTAAGAAAACTAGAGGAGTTGTAGGCTTTTGAAATTCAAGTAAAAAGAATATGGGCTTTTATAAACCAAACCTGGTAGATGATGCGGCGTCTTGATTGTCTGGGGCAGTGTGAATGAAGCAGAGACAGCTCTATGAGGCAATGAAACTAGATTCATGGTTACTGTGTATGAGAGATAGCCCAAGCCTGGTGTTTGTGATGCAGCCCGATAATTCAAAGTCATGGGTCTAGTAGACAATGTCATGTCATGTCATCACAGCCTTCACCAAGAGCTTCAGTGTATTCTTTCTTTCAAGTCCCGACGTCCCATTTCGACGCTCTACATCCCAATATCACAAATGTACAATATCCCCCCTCCCCTCATCTTCCGAACGGAGGGGCGTTTCTTCCCCATCATCTTTGAATTTCACACTCTCGTCCCTCTTTAAGCCTGGGCCTCAGCATCCCGCTGCGCCTTTCGCGCCCTCTTCTCGAGGAGCAATGCCTTTCGGTCCTGCAGCGTCGAAGTCTGTCGGTCGTCGACGCCCTGCAGCCAGTATCCGAAGCTGGCGCCGCCGGCTGCGTAGACAGGGTAGACCCAGAGGGAGGACTTGTTGAAGAAGGGGCGCATCTCGATGCCCATCTGCCAGAAGCGAGCGCCGAGGCCTTTTAGGGCGATGCTGTTAGTAACAGATCCTCTCTTTGTCCTTGGGCTGTTGATTCTCGGGGGTTGTGTTTGTTTCTGGCTCATGACCGGGACGTACCGAAGAGGGACCAGAAGGCGATGCGGTGCACCATATTGGGCAATTGAGCGTCGGGTGTTCGAAAGTAGAGAGTGGAGGGGTTTCTTCGGGTAGAGACTCGTTCGTGGGCGTGGGCGATGAATGCGTTCGTTGCCGAGAGGTGAGGTCGTGATCTTGAATATCGGACCAAGCTTAATTGAGGTTGTCTTGATTGGTCACCACTTCAGTCACGTGAGCTCTCCGCCAATATCACTACCCTGCAACGCTGACATATTTGGTCTTGTCAAGGCATTATGATATAAATTAAATGAACTTAAGTTACATATGCAGACATATACTCTTGGAGTATTAGTGCTGTCCAGTTTAAATGCTTAAGCCATTCGGAAACCCTCATTTTCAAGTCATAGAGATCCAAGATCAAGAGCCCAGGTTTGTAATCTCAAGTACAAAAATAATAGAAATGAAAAGACAAACAGTTCTATTACTAAACCCGATGTGTATCGATTTCTAAACACGGATCTAAGTTCTACCTCTAGCCTGTACCGTCCTGGTAACCGTATCAAGCTTCCAAACAACCAGAGGGGGTCATATCCCAAAGTACCTATACACAATGTTGCAAAACTCCCCGCTATGCCCGTAAAATACAATCATCAGTCCAGCAAGCTTCTGTTTGATCCGCCGGGGTACGGCGGCGGCGCTCCAGATGGCGGCGCGGAGGGTGTTGGTGCTTCGCTGCGAGATGCAGCATTTGTCGTCCACTGCGCCGTCTTGATCATCATCTTGGGGAAATACTGCTGAATAAAGGATTCACTGCGGCTGTTAGTATCTTCTCTATAGCCAAATGAAAGAAGGTGCTTACGTGTAGTAGCTGTGATCAGAGTTATGAACTGTCACAAGATTGTGTGCCAGTTCGTGCGCCAAGACTACCCACCACCATGTCGCAGCCTCTGCCTTTGCCTGGCCAATTCTCGCGCCCTCAAGCTGCGCAGCATGTAGCTGCAAGAAGAATCTAAAGTTGCAAAAGATACTGCCTCCAGTATTAAAGGCAATTGTTCCGCCAGCCTCGTCATAAAAGATGTGTAGTACCTTTGGTGACATAGAATAGACATTGCCAACCTCGGTCAACAGGCTGGAAAAGACGTTGAAGTTGCTGTGATGCTTCGACAAAATGTCGCTGGGATCATTGATATCTTTGGAGACAAAGATCTTCATCCCGTTGGATGCCTCCGCCAAGAAGGTGATGTTCTGCGCAGGCGTCTTGTCACAATAAGTGGCCTGTTCCTTGACCTCGCTGACCTGAGGCTCCGAAAACACGCTATTAGATCCGTATGCTCGGGTCGATTTGACAGCATTCAAAAGATTCTGCTGAACCACTGCAGGGCTTGTCACTCTGCCCTCATCCTTCTGCGGTCGCTTTCCTGTATCAGATGTGCTGCCACCAGAAGCCTCTATCTCCTTGGGCTTGTCCAGGAACTTGTTCAACTGCCTTTGGGAATCATCCTCATCCTGATCAGCTGTGTCGAATCCAAGTCGACGGCCGAGGTTAGCGAACAATCCCTTGCTTCTTCTAGCTTGCTGGTCTTGGGTGGGCTTTGCCTCCTCCGGTGAATCCCATGAACCTGGCATCGTTGGGCCAAGGGGCTCCGGTACCCTGGTAGCTTCGCGTGCAGCCTCGGCCGCCTTCGCTTCTGCTCCCCATTGCTGCTCTCTCTCCTGAATTTGGCGCTGCTCCTCTTCCAATGCCTTTCGCCTTTCTTCCTCGGCGATTCTCGCCTCGGCAGCCTTGGCTCGGAGGATTCGGTCGACATTGTAACCTCGATTCCTCAGACCATAGAGATCTAGCGTTAGGAATGGCTCGAAGAAGAGATATGCCTGCTGGTTTGGACGGTTCAACAACATCTGACATATAGCCTGTCCAATCTGGTACATATCAGGCTTTGCCTCATCAGCCACATACAAGATCCAACCGTTGCTGGTCTTGCTACTTGCAGCTGAGCGTTTCTCAGTGTGAGTTTGACTTTGGCCCTTAAGAGTTCTTCTCAAGGCCACTGAGCGAACAATGTCGACAGTGAGATTCTTGTCCAGCCATTTTGCGTCGTGTTTGACCACATCACGTCGATAATTTGAGTATTCGAAAAGGAAGATCTTTGATCTCTCGACCACATGCTTTCTCAGGCTGAGCGCAGCTTTTTGTCTGTCACTGTGCGGGCCGATCCTGACATCTTCTTGAACAATGCTGCTCAGTTTCTGGGCTCCAAGCGCCACATAGAATGCCTCAAGGGCGTCCTCTTCTGGTGCACAAATAAGCCGATCTTTGAATAGCCTGTAGCTGATGATGTCGTCCAAAATCACGATCTGACTGGCAGAGGCGAGCTGGTACTGCCTGATAGGCTCATCCTCTTCCTCCAGGTCGTCAGATTTCCCTTTAGGAGGTGCGAGTTCTTTGTACGCAAGGAGGAAGGGCGCCGCACGCATCTTTCTCCATAGCTCTTTATCTCTATGAAGCGTTGTGGATGCTTCTGCCAATGACTTGAGAAGGTCGAGATACTTCTCTGAGCTTTGTAGGACACCAAGGAGACGAGCTGGCTCAGTGCATGCCATATGTGCCACCTCCAGCTTGGTAGGCTCACTCTTGGCACCGCACTGGAACAAGAATGCATTTGCCTCGGGACCGAAGTCGACAAAGTCAAAGATGTCTCCATATGTTGTCGAGGTACCAAGGTACACGCGAGAAGGGCTGATATGCGCCAGAGTAGACACTGGTTTCTCTGATGACCGCGAAGTCCGATAGATGGGGACTATAGCGGCATTCCGGAGCCTGACAAGGTTGTTCTCGCCCAATTCCGTAATTCGAGACGCGAAATAGCTGAACAGGGCAACGGCGTTCTGGTGATCTTTAGGAGGTGAGGCTAAAAGGCAATTCACACAATCCACCATGGGCGGATCTCTCGCTACTCCGAATTTCTACACAAATTAGTTGAGCTTTCTAATGGAAAATGGACTTTGACCTACAAAAGCATGATCATGGAGGTCTTTCCTCAGAATGTTAAAACCAAGGATAGACGCTCGTGGATTGTAGAAACATTGCGAGGGCGGCACAAGACGGGTGCTTCCCTGAAGTGGCATGAAGGCCTTGGCGCTGCCGCCGAGCTTGAACGACCCGTACCCATTGAATTGGTGGTTGGCAAGGAAATAGGTCATGGACGAAACCCGAAGAGCTTCATCTTTTCCAGACATCAACTCGACAAGCTCAGGAACAGACGGATAAGGTCTGAGACCAAGCGAGTTCAGGAACATAGCTTCATGACTAGCTGGTCGATAACTACCAGGGGGTCCAGGCCATTGAAGGATGGGTAATCGCAAAGCACGGAGGGCGTCCTTTGGTTCAAAGAGTTCCGAAACCTTGTATAGTGTCTCGGACCCCTTGGTGGATTCCATACCCTTGGGGCCAGCCTCTGCTGGACAGAAACGTGTCTGCTTAAGTTTGCTAAGGTCCTCGCCGGGAATGTCGTCACGAACAGACGCGAGATATTTGATAAGTTCGACATGGCTCCATTTCTGATGCCCTGCCTCACTCGAAGCGTTAAGCAGTCGGGTAAAGATAGTCTCCAGGTCAACCGTTTTGCGAACACCAATGGTGACCAAGAACTTCTCCTTGATCTTTTCGCAACCTTGAATGACGGGGAGATCATCGAATAACTTCACTATTGGGAAGAAAGACTCTGTAGGCTTTTTCATGCCCTGCTTGGTGGGCATCACCGGGTTAGCCTGAAGAAGCGACACAATGGTAGTTCTGGCGGCTGGGCTAGAGTTTTCAAAGTTCTTCGAGAGAACAGTCAAAACTTGAATGGCAAACTTGGGCGAGCGCGTCAAGCTTTGATCTTCTGGCCTAGAAGAATTCGTATCTAGGAGGAATCTTAGCCAGGGCAGAATCTCCAATGGCTCCCATCCCAAAGCACGCAGTTCTGCCTGCTGGGAGTTGGCCGTGAGCGCGTGAGGAATTGTAGTTGGAGGGATGGGTAGAGATGCGGGAATCCTGTTCGTAATGAGATGATTTGTGATGCTGCCTAGGGCAATTATCTCGCCCTGATCCCCATCATCACTCATTGTACCGACGGCGACTTCAAGCAGGGCGGCTCGACTGCCAGGGTCGAGCTCACCACTTAAGCTCTTCTTACCCGCCCAGCTAATGAAATTCATCAGCTGTACTTTGTTCATGGCCTTTGTCTCTAATTCCTTCTTCACATCCGTAACGGTGATGTGCGAGATGAGACCAAAGTCGATGAGTTTCTTGATAAATGGAACACTCTTCATCTCTTCAGGCACGACAGGAATGCTATCGACAAACTTGCTCATCTCGTCCGAAGCGATGCGAACATCTGCCGTCTGCAGTACACCTCGGGTGGAATAAGTCTCAATAGAGGCTTTCTTAAAGCATATCCAGAAAGCCTCTTCTATAATTTGACCAACTTGACCACTAGGGGTCGAGTCACCGAATGTGAAAGTCTTGAGAATATGGAGAGCCTCTGGCATATACTTGGCAATGACGGCTGGCGAGAACTTGGGCTCCTTTGCCAGGACCTGCTTTATTCGACTGCTCAAATCACTCATCTCGTTGGCAAACGCAAGTCGAGTAATGATGCCAGCAGCGCGAAGGATTTCAATATTCCATGTTCTCACCCATCGGGCATTCAAATCGATAGCTTCTCTTTCAACTGTAGGGATTACTGATGGTGCTGAAATATGTAGTCCAGCTCCGGTAGTCTGCATTGTAGGAAATCCGATAAAGATACGCCCGCCTGGCTTCTTGTTGGGAAGTACAGACGCAAAGACATCCGTAGCTTTGCCAAGCGCTCCAGGAGAAGCAGCTTCCTGAGAAGCTTGAGCCTCATCGTACGATGAGGTCAGGATAGCAAGCTTTGTTGTCTTTGGCGGAGGTTTCTTTGTGGCTCGCTCAAGTTCAGATGCGAAAGAAGCAGCGACATTCGTGCGGATGCTTGCAGAAGTCGCCCGGAGGAAGATTGTTGAAGATGAGAGCTTAGTTACATCTTCGGAAATAGTCGCCTGTGCTGCATTCTCCTCGCTTTGGGCCTTTGACCTGATACCGGCTTGTGATGCAGTCGATGTGAGTCTGGCGAAGAAAGACCTTAACGAGGGGGCTTCAGAGCCCCCGTAAGTATCTGTAGACTTTGTGGCAGACGCCGTAGCCTGTGGTTTCCATCCTATAGCAGCCATATATGACGCATCGATTTGCGTGCTCGTGCGGTCGACGCTCATAACCTTCATCAGACCATCTTTTGTCCTGGCCTCCAGATCCCGGGGCAAAGCAAGTTCAACGCTTGGAGATGACTTCTTTTTGAGAGACAGAATCTGATAGTCATCGATCCAGAACTCGATGTGCTCAAGCGCAACAAAAGTTAAACTGGTTGCCAGAAATTGGCTGACAGACAGCAGATTCGGTAGGGGCGTCGTAGCATTTCGATAATCCAGAACAAAGGTCGTATGATGGGTAGCCTGGTCTGCTGGCAGTTGAGATTTCTTGGTGAACAGGGCATTTCCTTTCCAGTAGAATGCCATGGCCTCATTGCCGGAGCTGACGAACGGCTCCTCGCAATCCGCAAAGACACTGTAAAAGCCGACACCAAAGGCACCGATCTTGGTCTCGTCGGGGTTTCCTTCAGCAATGCGTTTCAGTCTTCCCCAGTCGGTCTTGGTGAAAGGCTGGCCATCGTTCTGCACGACTAGCCGGCGCAGTGTATGGTTGGACAGGGTGTGTTTCAGTATCTCGGATCGATTCGTAGTGCTCGGAAGTGGTACTTGTGTCGAGGGCAGAGTCTCCCACTTTACGCTGACGGTCTTTGCCTGGGCATCGGCGGCGTTCTGGATAAGTTCTCGTAATGTTGTCCATTCTCCTGAATATCTCGCAAGGACCTTGTCGATAAGAGCTCGAGTATCGACGGTTACGGCTTCTTCGTCTTCACCGTCGCGCAGAGCGGCGGCCCGTAATCTTGAGTAGTCCATCGTAAGGACAACGAAGGGTGCTTTGTTATTGCAGGTCTAAGAGCGCATTCTCGAATCGACGGAAGGGATTACGTATAGCCGTAGAAAGAGAAAATTCTAGGAAACGCAGGAATAAAGAAGGTATGACCTGGTTGATCAAGTTTAGTCATGCCATACACTTATAAATGCACAGGAAGTTCAAGGCAGACAGCAGCACCACGTACGCAGATGAGATGTGGCAACGTGATTATCACGCCGTTCAGAGGAAAAAGGAGAACGCGGTAAAAGCACGAATAGCAAGCAGCTGTAGCGTAGGAATCTCGGCGGTGTGGCAAGAGGCGACAGGTATATGCAAAACGTCAAAGGAAAGGTAAGGAAAGGAAACTCCAAGGTCCTAAGGTGAATGAAGTATAGTCAGGTCAAGGGCCGTCGCGACAACCCCCGAGGCTTTGCACGAGGTCCCTGGGAGTGACGTTGTTCACCGTCTTTAAAGAAACACAGCCAATAAAAATGGCTAGAGCCTCATCTAATCGCCATCTCACGGCGGATATTTAGTGGCATGGGGCAGCCTCGCCGCTAAAATAGTTTGCCTGGCCAGCCCGATTAACGGGATATGGAGGTCTGGGCTCGATTCCGAACGCCATAGCCTCCATTATAATGAAATGGATATAAAAGAAACATGTGAAATGTAATTGATAAGATAAAATTATTGAATTTAAGAGAGCCAGTTCCGGGATCTATCTAATTCCTTCTAGTATGGGTTATAGCCCGCTAAAGTCCAACTGCCGATGAATTTTCTTGTCGAGTCAACATTGAAATTAGACCGCCGAGTTCGCTGCTTAAAACTAGGAACCCCAAGGAACTAATTCCTTT
Organism: Fusarium sp. NRRL 66739; assembly: GCA_021655895.1. Taxonomy (NCBI): domain Eukaryota; kingdom Fungi; phylum Ascomycota; class Sordariomycetes; order Hypocreales; family Nectriaceae; genus Fusarium; species Fusarium sp. NRRL 66739. The sequence goes on from JAJJWO010000206.1 coordinate 37,324, forward strand.
TTACCAACTAATACATATTACTATTATCCAGCATTGAACTTGGAAACTGGGCCGGCATTGGAAATTATAGTCTTGTTTCTAGAACTGCTCCCCTCAAGTGATATCCCCAACTCCGTAGTCGGAGGTCAAAACTTGTAAGTGAATCACCCACTAGCGATTAAACATGCGAGGACCCGGACCTAGTTTATCTTCTTTGCTTCTGGTTGGAGATAAGGTTCATTGGCTGTGAGTCAATCTCATATATTCTTGGGGATATAAACAATTCTCCCTCCTGTGCAAACTCAAATCACTTCATCTTCACACACTTCTCTTTTGCTTCACTCAACCCACCACACACACACACACACAATCATTCACAATGTCAAAAGGCCGTGTCTGTCTGTAAGTATTCATCTCTACGCTCATGCTATTCCCCGCTCAAGTTTGCTAATTCTTGTCTTCTAGCGCCTACTCCGGAGGTAAGGCTTTTTCGATGCCCAACATCTGGGGTCAACGACCTCCTGATGCTCGCCCTGCGATGACATTCTCATACTAACATTAATCGCAAAGGCCTTGACACCAGCACTATCCTCAAATGGCTCATCCTCGAGGGCTACGAGGTTGTGGTATGTTTACTCACCGCCTCTCACCGCCAGCAATGTCTGACATCTCCTAGTGCTTCCTCGCCGATGTTGGTCAGGTCGAGGACTTTGACGCTGTTGAGAAGAAGGCTCTCGCTCTCGGCGCTGAGCGCATGATCATTGAGAACCTCCAGAAAGAATTCGTTGAGCAGATCGTCTTCCGAGCTATTCAGTGCAACGCCATCTACGAGGACCGATACCTCCTTGGAACTGCCTTGGCTCGCCCTGTTATCGCTCGTGCCCAGGTCCGCGTTGCTGAGAAGTACAACTGCAACCTCCTGAGCCACGGCTGCACTGGCAAAGGCGTAAGTGAAACCCCTCATCCACAATTGGAACGCATTGCTAATATATCATAGAACGAGTAGGGCAAATCTCATCCCTCAAACTATATTCCATAGCTAACAGGATTCTTAGCCAAGTTCGTTTCGAGCTCGCCTTCAAAGCCTGCAACCCTTCCATCAAGGTCATCGCCCCTTGGCGTCTCCCCGAGTTCTGCGACAAGTTCCAGGGCCGACAAGATCTCCTCAAGTTCGCCGCCGAGAACAACATCCCCGTCTCTTCCACCCCCAAGGCCCCCTGGAGCCAGGACGAGAACCTCGTCCACTGCTCCTACGAGGCTGGCATTCTCGAGGACCCTGACCACACTCCTCCCAAGGACCTCTGGACTCAGACTGTCGACCCCCTTGAGGCCCCCGACAAGCCCCTCGACTTCACCATTCACTTCGAGAAGGGTCTGCCTGTCAAGGTCGCTACCCCTGACCAGGAGGCTACCGACTCAGTAGAGCTGTTCAAGCTCCTCAACAAGATTGGCCACGACCACGGTGTTGGCCGAATCGATATGTATGTTTGGTTCCGCAAACGTCTCTCAAGATAACATCGTACTAACAACAAAACAGTGTTGAGAACCGATTCATCGGACTCAAGAGCCGAGGCTGCTACGACACCCCCGGTCTCACCATCGCCCGCCTTGCTCACCTTGATCTCGAGGGTCTTGTCCTCGACTCCAAGGTCCGCAAGCTCCGTGACCAGTTTGTCACCATTGAGTGGTCTCAGTGCCTCTACAACGGCGTGTACTTCTCCCCCGAGCGTGAGTGGCTTGATGAGGCCATCGTCTCTGCCCAGAAGGGCGTCAACGGCCAGGTCCGCCTCCGAGTGTATAAGGGCAACGTCTACGTTCTCGGACGATCGAGCGAGACCAGCGCTCTTTACTCCCAGGAGGATGCTTCCATGGACAGCCTCGACACCTTCTCTCCCATGGACAGCACTGGATTCATCGCTATCCAGTCCATCCGATTGGAGAAGTACGGTGCCCAGAAGGCTAAGGACGGCCAGCCCCTGAGCCAGTCCTAAATTCTTGTAACGATATGGGTGTAACAAAAGTGGTTTGGTTTGGCGTTGAATTAGGAAGAGAGCTCTAAAAGCACGTGGGCCTCAGCCTAAAGCAAAAGGAAAATGAATTGAATTTTGATCTCAAAGTAGACTCAACAACGTATAGTGACTGCCATAGCTGTATGGAGGCTATTGCATGGGATATCATATCTTCGTTTGAGGTGTTGTGTAACAGAACTGAGTACTTCAGTCTCGGCGACGAGGCCTGGGGCTGACACTACGCCTGCGTCGGTCTCTTGACCTCGATCGATGGCGTTCTCTGCTCCTATCTCTCTGTCGTTGATCGCCTCCTTCGATATCTTCCTTTTGACGTCTATCACGATGGCGTCTGTGACCATGATCTCTGTCCCTGTCCCTTGGTCTGTCTTCGTCCCTATCCTTACCGCCATCTCGATCACGGCTTCGACTCCTCCTGTGCCTGCGATGACGGTGCTCACGATCGCGGCTTCGACTCCGGCTTCGGTGTCGTCTTCTCTCTCGTCTCCCAGAATCATCATGGCGCCTCGAGCGTTCTCTCTTCTCGTTTCCGGCTTCTTCGACAGGAGGCCCGCTCGCTGGCCCGACTTGTCGCTTGCTGGGATTGACCTCTACTGCATTCGCCCCTGAGGAGTTTCGCACAGGGGGAGGAAGCCCCAAGGCTGCCGCGATAGCATCCTCCTCGGCCTCCTTGACCTTGCGCAGTTCTTCTTTTCGTTCCCTCTCACGTCGTTCCTCTTCTGTCTCCCCATCGTCGCCTGCTTCTCCGGAGTCGTCGTCGGCTTTGGCGTACCAGTTGAGGTCGCGCCCCTTTTGCCAGCGTCCAACGGGGGCTTTGAGACTGTGGCCGAGATAGTTTTCGCGATGCGAAGAGCTTGCGACTTCGTCCCAGCTGAAGTTGACGCCGCCTCTGGAACCGGTTTTTCGGATGCTTGAAAGCAGGTCCATGACGTAATTAGGCCCGTAGAGATTCTTTCGTGTGCCGAGATTGTTTGTAGATTTTGTTGTTGTTGTAAAAGCTGAAAATTGGTTGGCCAAGTTGAAGAGGCAAGGTTGATTTAATGCGCGACCTGCCACTGCAAGAGCCGTGGAGCGGAATATGGCCGCTCCCTGTAACGCGCTAAAGCGGAACTCCACGCCCAAGGATGGAAGCTTCAAAGCTTCAACCTTTGTAAACTTCAACTCAACAAAAGATTACAAACCCACAGCAAATATACAAAGACTCACGCATATTACAAAAATGTCGAATCCCAACGACCCTCCTCTCGACGAGATCCAATGGCGCTCTCCCATGGCCATCGCCAACATGGGCGGCCTGCACAGCAACACTATTCTCTTCTACTTTGCCGAATCGCCCTTCTTCGAGCGCACGTCGAATAATGCCGTCGTCTACAATCAAGCTATGAATGTACCTTCGATGTATCCAGTTATTCAAACACGCGAAGCCTTCGAAACACATCTCAACACCATGTCCGGCCTCGAGTTCAGAGTCGTAGAGGAACCCGCTGAGACTGGTCCTGGGGCAGGCACAGGTGTATGGGTGATTCGAAAGCAGACACGTCGAAAGTCGGCATATGAAGATGATGAGATTACGGTGCACGCTTCATACTTTGTCGTGGGGGAGAATATCTACATGGCACCGACATTGAGCGGCATTCTTGCAGCTAGAATTGTACGTCGTTGGAAATTCAACCTCTTAGGCGATGCTAACTTAATGGCTATAGATGACCATATCCTCAGCAGTCACCAACGCAGTATCAGCGGCCGAGTCCGTCCGAAAATGGGGTCCCTCCATCGGCAACGTCTACCAGCTGCCATCAAGCAAACCATCAACAAAGGCCAAGATCCAAGATTCTGCTGCCGCAACCCCAATGCCCGTACCGGACGAAGTCAGCAAAGCACCAGCCGTACCTACAACAGCCACCCAAAAGGATGACGAGAAATCACTGGAAAGACTCGCAGAAGAGTCATTCATGATTCACATGAGGTACGGCGGCGAGTATATCGATGAGAACCCTATTACAGGCCGTCCAGGAGAATTTCATCTTTCTTCAACGGGTCGTAAACCACCACAGCTTGCGAAGCAAGACGGACCTATCAGGAGCATTAATGGACCGACCATCAACACAAAGGTCGAGGACAAGAAGGAGAGCAAGGAAAAGACCCCCAAATCAGCAACTGCACCTAAGCCGAAGCGTAAGAAGAGTAGGGTGATATCCACTAGCACACCGGCTGCGTCTTGAATATAGTCCATCACACGGCCGTGGCGTTTGAGATACGGAAAAGGGGTTTGGTTTCCTTAGAACAGTAATTTGATACCCAATATAGTTTGACTTATGATCACGACTTGTCATCATCCGAGAGACTTTAGATAATAGTATATCCACCGTCCACCGACAACGCAGCACCTTGGATGAAGGAAGCCTTTGGACTAGACAGGAACAAGACGGCGTCTGCTACTTCTTGCGGAGTGCCCTTTCTTTTCATAACCGCAGTCTGCACAGCTGGATCGTCGTCTGGAACATCAGCCGTCATGGGGGTTCTAAACAGGTCAGCAGATGAGCTGAAAAGACAACAGGGAACTTACTCAATAACTCCGGGACAGACGCAGTTGACTCGGATCTGATGTTTGGCATACTGTATATCTTATAAGCACCGCTCAGAGATATTGGTCATGCAGTCAAGCTTACATCGATAGCATCACTTCTCGTCAAGCTAATAATTGCCGATTTGGAAGCACTATACACCGCTGTAAAATGTCAGCAAAAGCACATAATATTTTGAACGTGAATGGATACGTACGCGTCTCTGGCTTCGCAACAAGACCAAGATTGCTCCCTATGTTGCCAATCGGCCCTCTGAACCCAGGTCGGCCATCATGCGTGACTCCAATGTCCTGAGTTGTCATGTAGTTCAACTCCTCCCGGGCGCATAGCCATAGACCGCGAAAGTTTGTCTGCATGACTTGATCAAACTCTTCAGGCGTGACATGATGGCTTGTTTTAGTAGGACCGTAGATACCTTCTCTCGTAAGTAGGACAGATGCAGGCATAGACAGACGACAGACGCACCAGCGCAGTTGACAGCATAGTCGATACGACCAAAGTGTGCAATGACAAGAGACATGTTCTTGATAACCTCATCCGCATTGAGATTATCGACCTCAAACAGATGCACTTCTGCGTCTTCGGCTATGGCCTTGATGGCACTTTTGGTCTCCTCTAGGGCATTTCCATTCTTGTCGAACAGAGCGAGCTTGCGGCATCCTTCTACAGCAAAGGAGATGGCGACTTGACGTCCGATGCCTTGTGGTTTTGAGATTAGTAGACTGAATATCACAGCGGATGATAGGTAGACAATACCAGATGAAGCGCCCGTAACGAGCGCAACGCCGGGGAATAGAGTAGTTGGTGCTTTAGACATAGTCGCGATAACAGGTGAAAGCTTGAATTGTATGATCTGGTTTACTATATAAGATCATGTAACCTTGAGTTGAAGGAAACTGTTGTAAATATGATGTTTATATGATGACGTCGGGACCACCCAATCACACAACACCCTTCATCACCGAATATTCGATATTTTGAGATTTTGATAAACGCCAACATGATATGCCATTTTGTACGAACCACGAGGTATCTTGTCTATAACTTTTCAACTGTCGACTAGAAAAACATCAACCATGCCCAAGCATTCTACTCTACAACCCATCCCTTGCTGGGAACCTTTCTCTGCTTCACCTTCTTGGCAGGCAAAGGCCATCCCTGACCACCTGTGCTCTCAGCCCTCAGATACGGAACAACAAAGCACTCTCTAACTGTAGCACCGTCTGTGGTCGCCATAGGCTTAAGCTCCTTGATTGGCTTGCCGTATGTGATGAGCGGCGTGCCCTTGGCAAGCCCTGCTAGTTGCCCACCCGTGACATCTGTGAGAGCATGCATTCTGGTCTTTGGTCGCTTCTCTGAATCGATGCCAGATTGTGCAGCTCGTTGAAGATAGGAGTAGACGATGTACTCGGGACACTCTTGGATGCTGACATGAGCAAGAGGCGACGTTGGATGGATGTATACGGCACGGTCGCTCTCAACCTCCCGTCCAGCATGGATGGGCATCAAGGGGATATAAGGGACGTCAATAGACCGACGAGGCTTGCGAAATTGCTCAGGAGGATTTGGTGTGAGATCCGCTCGAATAGCAACCTGGTCCACGAAGCCAGCTGCAACCATCTGTTTGAGGGCGGCCACCTGCTTCGCCGATGGAGGATCCAACTTGTCTTGGTATTTCAAGTTGGTGAAAGCAGAGACATTAGTCCTTAGCAATTCAGTAATCTGTCGTCGGAGTTGCTGGATTTCCTTGAGAACCTTGAACCGGACAAAGTGACTCTCACACCATGCCTCCGTAGGCTCATGTGCAAATTCGCCAACGACCTGCAACAGTTTGATGGCATCGGACCGGTCATCCAAGAAGCAGAAGTTTCTGTGTACTTCGTTGAACATCTTTCGGACGTTGGCCTGGCGGTCTTCCGCAATAACGTCCGCCGCTGTGCGAATGACGGTGTCGTCCTTGGCCGCAAGTGCCGGGATCGCCTGATTCTCTGGGAGGAAGACTTCGGCGGCAGATAGACCAGCAACAAGAGCGATGGTATAAGGAAGGCAGTCGTGTAGGTGACCAACCAACAAGATGCGCGCAAACCTGGGGGATAGAGGGAACACGGACATAGTCTGACCAATCTGGGTGACTTGTCCAGTAGAAGAGATGGCAGAGAGGTATGTGAGAAGTTTCTCTGACTTTGCGAGAGCTCGACGATCGGGCGGTGTTGGGAAAGGGAAGTTGACAACGTGCTGCAGATTCATCGCCTTCAGCTGTAGTACAATACCCTCAATGGGCATTCGCAACAACTCAGGATCGGTAAAGGCTGGGAAATCTCTCTCGTACACCGCAGATGAGTAGAGTCTGTAGCAGTGACCTGGACCTGTACGACCAGCACGACCAGATCGCTGGTTTGCGCTGGCTTTGCTGATCCAACCGATATCGTAGCTTTGAACACCACTAAGACGATCATACTGTCTCTCCTTTGACCGTCCGCAGTCGAAGACGTAGCGAATGCCGGGGATGGTCAAACTAGTCTCTGCCACGTTGGTTGCCAGAATGATGTTTCGCGTGCCCTCAGGCGCCGGTTCAAAGACTCGCATCTGCTCTCGTGTTGGAAGCAGGGAGTATAGAGGCAGAACTCTCATCTTCAACGGTGCAACCTCTTGATCCTCCTCAATTTCGAACTCATTCTCGTCCTCCTCATTCTCGTCATCGGTGGGTATCTCATCAAAATCATCACCCCCGCGATCATCCACGTCTCCAAACTCAATATCTTCCACCTCGACCGGAGCTTCGCTAGCAGATATTTGCACCTTGGGTCCGTCGACAGACTTTGGACCGCCAAACGCAGCCTTTAGTCGCTTGCTGAGCTGCAAAATCTCGTTGCGACCTGTCAAAAAGACCAGAATATCACCTGGTGGTAGCTTCTTGTGGCCCCTGCTAATCTTTCTAAACGCTTCCTCAACATAATCATGCTGGGTCCTTCGAGAGAAATGGATAGTAACAGGGTGTTGTCGGCCCTCCACTTCCAAAACGGGAGGCGGAGTTCCAAACAGAGTCGGGTTCATAGTGAGATCCTCTATCCGCAGCGTGGCAGACATGATGATGAGCTTCAGGGGCTTGACCGTGGGGTCCTCTGCAGCTAGCTCTGCTCGGAGCTTGATAACTCGGCTGAGCATACCGATAAGAATATCTGTGTTGACACTTCTCTCGTGGGCTTCATCGATGACAACGGCCGAGTACTTCTTGAGTGTAATGTCCTGGGCAACCTCGCGCAGCAACACACCATCCGTCATGAACTTGATAGCCGTTTTGGGATCAACTGTGCCCTCAAAACGGATCTGGTACGCCACTACTTCTGACTTGTCTCCGAGTTCCTCGGCAACTCGCTTCGACATACTGACCGCCGCCACTCGACGAGGTTGTGTAATACCAATCATACCGGGCGTAGGCGAGTCAGGCGAACCATATCCAGACTCATACAAGAACTGCGGGATCTGAGTGGTCTTTCCGGAACCGGTAGAACCACATATGACAACAATATCATGGTTGTGAATGGCCTCCATGATCCTCTGTTCCTCCGATACCACAGGAAGCTTTAGTCTCGCTTCCTGAACCCCTGGGGTTCTTGTAACCGATACGCTGTATACCTTTCGGCTGGTGTTTTGGGTCGGTTGGAGCTCCATGGGCAGAGGATCTTGCTCGGGGGCTCGAGGCACGAAGTTGTCGGGTTTGGGGATCTCTAGATTTGTCGTTGTTCCTTCAATTGACTGATAGCCAAGCGCTTCGTTTCGTTGCTGATGCGCCCAGGCCTTGAATGAGGACGACCTCTGGGCTTTGTTCTCGTCGGCGTCGTCCAACTCCTCGTCAGATCCCTCGCTGGACCCTTCTTCTTCACCAGATCCCTCTTCGCTCGAGCTATCCTCCTCATCTTGTGCTTCGTTCTCGGCCGCATCGTCGCTAAAACCGTTCCACTCGTCACTATCGCTGTCGCTTGCGCTGCTGTCGGACTCCTCAGATTCAGGCTCAGGCGGTGCTTCGACTGGAGCTAGTGAGAATTTGGACTTCACTCCGCCTCGTTTCTGTCGCTTTTGAATTACGGGTCGTCCTTCGTCGTCAACTTCGAGAGGTCTCTTGAGACCGGAACCAACTGTCGTAGTGTTGGTTGTTGCTTTGGATTGAGCTGGTTCTTCGGGAGCAGTGGTTGGTTTTACTGATTTCGACGATTGTGTCTCTTCTTTTTCAGAAGCTTCGCCCTCATCGCCAGAGACTTCTTCATCTGCCTCTTCGCGTCTCTTTTCGAGGAGAATCTTCGCTCTGTCTTCTTCGCCCTCCAAGCCGGCCTTTTCCTCTCGCATGGCCCTCCTCAACGCCTCCTTCTTGGTCTCGCGACCTTTTCCGAGAGACCGACTACTAGAGAACAAGCTCGTGTCGACCTTGCGATCAGCAAGCTTGGCCAACAGCTCGCGATTCTCATCCTTGCGCAGCTTGCCCTCGATGTATTTTTCCAAGCGCTTGGCCTTCTTTCCACTCATTTTTACGCCATCTTGACGCAGCTCATCTTTCATCTGAGCTTTCTTGGCCTCGCGATCAGCCTTGGCCGCAGGGAGGAGCTCATCCTGGTTTGTGTCCTGGACTTCATGCTGGGCATTTTCTTTTGCTCGTTCGCGAGCGAGCACTTTGTGCTTTCGTTGACGAGGAACGTATTTGCCGCCCATCTTGGATTATTGCCGGGGGAATTGACAATAAATCTCGTGAAAATTGGCACGAAATGACAATACGTTACAAGTGCAACCAAAATTGGAATCGCGAAGATGGATTTCCATGAAATTTTGGGATCAAAGCCATTCTGCCACAGTTTACCGCCAGAACATGCAGCTTCTTTGGGATTAGTGCGGGGACTGTGGGGCGTTATAGCTCAGCGGCCTATGTAACTCCTGAAGCACGATATTAGTTAACCTCCTCCATTAACGATAATCACACTTCAAGATGGCGGCTGTAGACGTTAGAGAGGACTCATTTCCCTCTAGATCTCGCGAGATCTCGGGTCTCGTCAATGGCGTTGCCACAGAAATCACATCCACTAGTTTCGCCGACAAGATCCTCATGACCATCTCTCAAGAGGGCCGACTTTCGCAATGGGTATTGCAATATTGTCGTCACCAAAGTTGCCAATTACTAACAGCCAAAAACAGATACAAGTTCCCTTAACAGGATCATCCGCAGGAGTAGTCGAAATGACCCTACCAAGCTCAAACAAGGGTCTCCTCCCCTCAACACATCTCACGCCAACAACGCTATTTGGTGGCGGAGGCGAGGAGCGTGAGACTCTTGGACAGCTATACGCGGCACAGATTGCAAGCCAAATTTCACTCAGGGCACCAGACGACCGACGGATCCTAGTCTTGGGTCTTGGTCTTGCCAAAACGGACCTTGAGCGCGAGGCCTTCTTTGACTTGTTGGAACTCGCGCAGAGAGTACTCTGAACTTCGGGTGTGAGCAATGTATAACCACTCAAACAAGGGACGATCCCTGACCGTCGTATTTGACACCTCGGTTTTGCAAAACTGAAAAATATGCAACTGGGGATGCTATCCACCTATATATCCCACTTATCTCGGTGGGAGGCGTATTTCTCTGAGCATCACTAAGCTTTCACACATACCATCAGCCCCACGGGGACCCAAGAGGCCATCGAACATGGGGCTATGTTTGATACTGTTCAAAAGCAAGCTGCATGACAATCACAGTAACTGGGAAGCTTTGGGGTAGTTACTATAACTGACTCTACATAAATCAGGGAGCGGAAGAAGTCGCGTTGGCCGACCGGTTCAAGAGCATTCATGTATTCATTAAGGTGCATCACCAACTGCAAATCCTGTGGGAGCCTATCCGCTTCTAGACAATGTGCTCAACGCTGTCTGTATATCTACTAGCGCCCAAAGTAGCATCGCCATCCATTCTGCTTTTGTGTCATGCTCAACGCGAGACCGTAGAACAAGTAACGACAAGCTTAACAAGCGAGCCACGACTCTTCGTGACAAGATCGGTAGCCAGAATGTAAGCAGTCACGATGAAAAGGAAAGGTGGCAGCGATGAACAGCCACACGTGTTGGAGAATGAGAATTAACGTTCATCCAAGTCCTTCGCCCAGTGTTTATAACAATAACGTAGATGCTACTATACAACTATGTTCATGACTGTGGGGCTCGGTTCTTGCGATCCCTATCGTAGAGTTAGTGCCATTCGTGTGCGCTCAAATCGTATTCACTTACGTGCTGAGCCTTCGGGAAAGCTGCTGCAATTTCTTGTCGTTGTTGGCATCCTCGGCGGCCTTTTGAAGCGCGGTATTTCGCTCCTCCTCCTGGTGCTTAACAACCTCCTCGTGCGTAGGTGGCAGCCTCTCATTCTGCAAGTCAACCTTTCGGGCGTCTTCGAATGTGTTGATGGCATTCTTCAGACCCTCGGCACCAAGCATGAGGGTACCTGCGGGCAACCTTCCACCAGAAACAGTCTTGAGCTCGGTAACCTTCTCTGACTCCTCACGGAGAACCTGGAACACTCGGGACAACCGACCAATGGCGAGAATCTTGTTCTTGATGGCTCTTCGTCTGACCTCAATTGATTCGGGGTCATTCGACAATGCTGGCGAAGCGGGGCCAGGAGAAGTCGAAGAGGGCGTCTCCTCCTTGAGCTCTTCCTCGGAGCATGTGCTGAGAATCGCAATAAGCATGTCGGTGATCTTTTCTCCCACAAAAGGAAGAGACCAGGTGAAGACGTCCATGAAGTTGGGAAGCCAGTATGGGTGAGGGGTGCAGTTGAACTGTCGAATGTTCATAACGTTGTTCTCGTACTTGAGGACGGCCGCCTTGTTGTTGTAGACATCTAGGTAGTTGGGGGCTGAGAAGATGGTCATAACACTTGGGAAGCCGGTGGTTCGAGTCTTGCGATACATTCGATAGCCTGCGTCCTGGGCCTCGTGAGCGCGAATAATGGAAAGGAGGTTATTCTTCTCCAAGAAAGCGCACGCGGCAGGGTAGGAGAAAAAGTATGAACAACCTCGAACATGGTTGTGCAAGAAGTAGTCGCTGGTCTTTTCCTGGCCAAAGTCTTCGAGGGGATCGGCCCAGAGGATGTCGCACATGAGACCCTGGGTGGGAGGCTCGCGGAAACGGTCAATCTGAAAAGGTCAGTGGGATACATCACGAAACAGGCGAGAGATAACGCACGCTCTTCAAATCATCGAGGGTGTGCAACTCGGGGCTCAATCCTCCGTGGATGCAAAGGAACTGCTTGTTCATAACGGCCGCAAGGGGAAGGGAGCAGAAGGATTCCATGCAGGCCTCGTATACAGTCTCGGAATATTTGTGCTTGCATTCGAGCTTGAAGGTGAAGTAATCAGTCAAATGGCGACACTCGTGGTTTCCTCGCAGCAGCCAGAGGGTCTTGGGATAATGGATCTTGAGACACCAAAGGTAGAGGACACACTCTATACTGAAGTAGCCTCGGTCGACATAGTCACCAAGGAATAGGTATCGGGTCTCGGCGGGGTCGCCACCGACTTCGAACAGCTTCATGAGATCGTAGTACTGGCCGTGAACATCACCGCAGACGGTGATAGGAGCGTCCATCTCTAGAAGGTTAGGTTCGGCGCGCAGAAGTTCTGTACCCTTCTTGATGATCCAAAGAGCCTGCTCTTCGGTGAGACGGCCTTCGCGATAGAAGTGCTGCTTGAGGAATTGGATGTTGGGCTTGCTTTGGGTCTCATCCTCGAAGAATTGCTCGTCGGTGGGCTTATACATGGCGGGAGCTTGGACATCTGTGAAAATGCGATAACCAGGTCAGTGACAAATACTCAAGAGATGACATGATGGATATTTCAGGCCTTCTGGGGTGTTATCCCAAGGGCAACTAGAGCAACAACCAAAGGTATCGTGGACGATTCTGCGACCGCGGCGTCGTCGATGATGATGGCGGGGTTGAGGCGGCGACAGCTGGAGGGGGATCTTACGCACCTTTGCACACACGCTCCAAGGTGCTGACCTGGGTGTTGTCCTCCATAGTGTGAATGGTGAAGTCGATCTCGGGGACAGGCTTCTTCTCCTGGATTGCGCGAATGGCATTATCGACCTGGACATTGCCTCGCTCCTCAACAGAGGGCGCAGTGTTGGCCTCGCCTTCAGAGTCCATGATGGGCGGCGGCTAGGGGGTTAAGAAGAGAAGAGCGTGGCCGGGCTTGCGGCGGTGAAGCTGCTGCTGCTGCTGCTTGTCGTCGAGGGAGAAGAAATAATCGTCAAGAATAGAATGCGTGAAAAATGCGATGCGGCGACGACTAAATGTAGACGGCGATGCACGAGAGTAACGTATTTCAAGAGAGGCCGTGCTCGGGTTTGAAAGAAGATGGTCAAGGTTACTGGATAGGGCTGGCTAGAAGAGGGAGGTCAGGTCAGGTTGGAAGCACTGGCTGCCGCTTGGAGGATGGATGGGGGCGAATTCTAGGCGGGAGGGTTGTGACTAGAATTAGGTACCTGGGAGGCAGCTAGGGGGTACCTTGGTGATATCCAACATGTGAACAGATACCTACAATAGTGGGGAGGAGTACCTTTTCTGTGTCCAGCTCTCTCTCTTCAAGCCGAGTCTGACAGCATTCTTCTTCACCTTTGAGCTTGACATGGAGCTGTAGGTTGGCCTCGACCCAATGAATGACAAGCGTATTAATCCTATTTGCTCACTCGCGTGCTCACGATTACAGAGCAATTTTTTTAATGTTCCCTCTCCGCGCCTACGCGCAACCGGGGGCTTTTAGAAGGACCCTGACAGCTTGGCTAGAATCTGCTCTCAATCGAGGGGTAGAATTTCAGCTCAAGCGGTGAATGCTTTGCAATGAAACCATGGCTTACGTCCCATTCTGCGCATTTGCGTTCTGAACTATCTAGGGACTTTTCCTACTTTAGCAATCGAATGTTGTATCCGGGCTCGCATGACCAGCCAGAATAATGTATACAAATAAGCTTGAATATCGACGACTGAGGGGCCCTACTGCAAGGCATTCGACTCTTTGCCCCACGTTGCTTCAGTTCAATTCATTTATTCGACGTACGGCAATATTCTCAGATGGCTGCATGGTATATTTGGTATGCTGTTTCGAGACAATTCTTCATTCTAGTTGTTTAAGAGGCGGATCTGTCTTGGCTGCCTGGTAGGGGATAAAAAACATAGGACTGCCTGGTCATCTACCTAGGTACACATATATATACAGGGTTTTTAACAGTACTAATAGAATGTCATAAATATCCTAGGTATATTATATATAGAAACAAGTCTGAATCTTGATTTCTTATTAAGCTCTTAAGTTCTAAAACAGATACCAATATCAAGACTTATCTCAGGTACTCCTAAGGTGCGTCCCCCGTAGGCTTGGCTCTACCTTGATATTCGTGGACAAACTGGTAGCCAAGCAGCTAACAGGTGTGGTCAAGTTAGTTTCAAGCCGTTCATCTTGTCTGTATGACAAACAATTTCGTTAAGAGGTATTCATGTAACTGGAAAGCCTGATATCTATCTTCTAAAACTCCCATTTTCCGATGCTTGACCTTGACCATAACCCTAACCCTCCCAAAACCGGCACCTCAGTGAAGCTGAATCCTACTTTTAAAGCCCAGCAGGCATAATATTGTCTACCGTCCGTTTTCTTAAGGCAACGAGTAACCACCATCAACAATCAGATCATGGCCAGTGGTAAACGACGCAGCGTCGCTAGCCAGGTACAGGTAAGCTCCCTTAAGCTCACGAGCTTCACCCTCACGCCTAAATATCATGTTAGTCAGGAACAAACAAATTCCAGAGCCATGTAGCACTTACCCCATGACCGTCTTATCCTTCCAGAGCTTCTTCACATCTTTGCTGACAAAGTCTGTGATCTCGGTGTTGATGTATCCCGGAGATACGGTGTTAACCCGAGCAAATCCCGTCCATTCCACGGCCAGAGACTTGCCTAGATCATCACAGTCAGTGAACAACTCTTCGATACTGAATGCACAGGACAACACTTACAAAAGTGAATAACAGCTGCCTTTGAAGCGTTGTATGCTGCCTGTGCCTGGGGAATGTTGACAACGCTTCCGCTCATCGATGCCGTTGCAATGAAGCTGCCCGCCACAAAGTTGGTCAACTCCTTTCCGTCTAATGTCGTGCCCTCGGTCTTTTGTCTTCGGAAGTGTGCTCCAGCGCTCTTGGCGCACCACATGACGCCGTCGACGTTGACTTCCATAACGCGGCGCGCTGTCTCAGCAGGTCCGTCGATAAAGGGGCCGTCTGTCCAGGCAATACCAGAGTTGGCTACGAAGACGTCCAGACGTCCGTTGAACTCGGAGACAATCTCCTTGATAGCCTTGTCAACTGCCTCGGGGGAGATGACGTTGACTTGGTATGCTCTGCCTTTTTTTGTGTGTAAGTCAAGCTGTGGCGTGGCGTTGGAAGTAGAGCGGTCAACTTACACTTGACGCCATATTCCTTCTCGATGTTCTCGGCTTCAGTGAGGGCTTGCTTGTTGCTGTTGTACCAGATAGCTACATTAGCGCCAGCCTCAGCAAGCGCATGGGCAATGGCCAAGCCGATGCCTGCACCAGCACCAGAAACAATAGCTGTCCGTCCTTTCAGAGAGAAGAGCGGCATCACTCTGGAGGACTGAGGTATGTCCGTGTTGTTATGGCGGAATGCGCCCGTCTCGAATTCCATGATGACTGCGGACGGAGTTGAGTAAGAGAAATAATGGTTTAACAAGCTTCCAAGACTGCCAATGTGTCTTGTAGGTAGGTAGGTAGTGATCAAAGTTCAAGTCAACAAGGTTTTGGGCTGCGCAAGCACAGAGGGCAACTCGATGCTCTTTATATACCACCCAGGGACCAGCTTCTCCTCGGCTCTCATTCTCATCTCATACTAGCTAGCAGCCATCTTGACACTGCGACATTTATCGACGAACCAAAGACGTCAATCCAAGACTCTCTCCCTCGGTGAGAGCTGGGCCCCGGCCCCTCCAGTGGATCCAGCATATCTCTATCCGTAGATTTAGGTAGATTCTGGAGGTTCACAGGGCACGAACCCATCCACCGTCTGGCGCGCCTATCAACAACCGCCTTTCCAGCGTTAGCCGTTGTAAGACTTAAAATTCTGTGATACGTTGCTATCTCTACGGCAGCGAATTCGTGGAGAAAGGTGTCTAGTGCGGTTCCTTGCCAGGGTCCGGGTGTTCGCATTCGGCCCCGTGGCTGTCCATTCAGCTCCGCCTATCTATCTCCAGGTCTCACCGAGCAAGCCTGTCCAGGGCCGAGATCACCAGGATAGATACCGCGGGGTTGAGTAATGCCCCGCTATCCGATGCCCAAAGACTTGGGTATTACCGTGTTGGATATCGATGTAGAGGCAGTCTGACACAGATCTGTCCATATAACGTTCAAAGCCAGGGGCGACAGCGGTGAAGCAGTATCACACGAACCAAGCTAGCCATGTAGTCTGTGAAACACGCGACCAAATAATGCTTGACTACCTACCTAAGCAAGTAAGCTGTCAATTCCCTTCTGATCTAGTAATATTTGATCTCGGAAGATTTGGTCATATATGACAGGATATGCAGCTGCCTTATGCTGGTTTTCTTAATCTACATCCAGTCTCACTGTTACATTGAGTAAGTGACCGGCCAAGTGGTATGCCACTCTCACGACACTGATTTCAAGACCCCATTCATATACGTCTTCACCTGCAAGATGGCAGTTTTCCAAGAGCATCCTAAGGTGCTCGAGTAAGTAACTTGTACTGCTCCCTATTCGTAATCGGTGTCCCGGATCTCATGTTGAGATTGCGGCCAATGACTTGCTCATGCGGGAAGTTAGTCTCTCGGTAACGAGAAACAAAATCATCGCGAGGAACTATTTACACCAGAATGTCAGTCACTTCGTAGAAGCGCTATATCACAGACCAAGACTTACTATACGCTCCACAGATACGGCGAATGCCTTCAAAAGCACTTCGGCCATGCATAACCCGCCAGTTATCAAAAACTAAAAAATGTTGTCAGCACTGCTGATTAACTGAGGAACTCTTATTTACTTACTGACGACACGGCCTGGAGTCAACTGGAACCAGTACTCGCTGCTTTGTCGACGCAGAATAGCATTCCATTTCCGAGCTGCATGGTACCATGACTTCGAATCGAAGACACTCACGATACCACGATCGTCGTTGTTCCAGCGTACTCGCTGTACTCCGCCCGCATGATCTTCAATGACAGGGTATGTGCGGTCTGGTGCAATCGCAATTCCCTTGTTACCGCTGGCATGCCAAGGAATGCCCACGCTCCGAAGCGTCTCGTATTCGTCAGGAGACTCCCTCTTAAGGATAGAGGCAGCATTGAATCCATCGACAAGGAGCGATTGGCCACCCAGGGCGTTGCCAGATGGTTCTGCGTTTGGAGGCGCATGGTGTGAAAGCAGGTGGAAGGCTTGCAGACCAGCTGGCTCGCTGAAATACGTCGTATCTGTATGGGCTGGAAGAGCGAGGTTTGTGTAAGCCGTATCAGCCAGAGCAAGGTCGGGGATAAAGTCGTAGAACCCTCCGTAATGCGTGTTCCGAATTGGACCGATCTTCTTTAGAAGAGTTTCAGTCGCCTCAGGTGTTGGGGGCGTATCGACGACGAAACTGAAGCCATGAACCCACTGTAATTGTGAGCGGTTGAGCAAGCTTGAGGACTGGGAGCAAACTTACAATGTTTCTGGTGAGAGCAGCGATGCCCTTTTCATCAGATTGGCTCATGACAGCGTCAAAAGAAACCTCGGGGGGCGCATGTCTAATGCTAGAATCCCAGTATTGACGCGACCTAACTTGTTAGAAGCTATAGTCAAAACATGAGAATTGACTCACTCATCTTTGCCAAATTGATCTACAAATCCTTTTGTGAACCAGCTGTCAAGCCAGGACCAAGGATGTTGGCTCGTATGGGAATCAGACCCTATCAACAGTCAGTCAGTATCTATAAGCTCCTCGCAAACTTGGTTCATACCTACATTGAACCTCAAGATGTTTGGCTTTTGCCCAAAAGTTGAGTGGATGAACGTCTGGTGGTAGCTAAGACGGGTGTCAGAATAACCATAAGCCCATGAATAGAGAGGTGCTCACCTCGAATGTGTCAAAGTTCCTCTGCCTGGTATCCTGGTTGACACACTGCGTGCATTGGCAGTTATCCCTGGAATCTCATGAGCGCTTTTGGTCCAACACACCAAGCAATTAAGCGCTTCGGTTTACGCACCGCAACCACAAATTAGGACTGGACCACAGGGTTCGTCAGCGATCGAGATCTCATAAGCGCGATGGAACATGTCACTCACAATCTTATATGCGCAGGTCTAACTTTTTCCTGGCGACTGAAGACGATTTGGGGTTTGTCTGCAAGCGTAACAGTTCTTCCATTCGGCGAGGTTGTTGCTGATGGCACGGTGCAAGCCTTGGGATGACGGGTAGCATAGTTCCGTACTCGGCTGACAGCTGAGATTACAGGTCGATTGGACAATCCGGCGCTATAGAGAGCATCAAGTGATTAGACAATTCGAATGTGGGAGGATTTTGGATGAGTAGAATTACCTTGAGCAGCGAACAAGTCGGCTAAGCATTGTGAGGTATCATGTACCTGAAAGAAAGTGAAACATGCAGTGGTAACTATTTTGGAAACTAACAATGGTCACCGTCTGTATAGGTAGTCTAGGTATTGTTGAGTCTATTCCTCGGCACATGACCGGAAGCCCCCGATAATCGCATGACCATGGATTCGAGACTCACAAACAAGCAAAAGATAAAGTTTAACAATTCAGCAGAGATTACAAGCGATTCTCTTCAACTACAAGTCTAACATTAATTCCCATGCCTCGGGTTTGCCCTCAGAACAGACAAAGACGGTGATCATGAGCCTCTCTTGTGCTCTCTCTGTCAACTCTAGTCTCTACCTGAGATTGCGGGGCATGGACAACAACCCCATGGGCATCCTCACCAGTCATTTTATCATATCATCAGAAACCGGTTCTGTGCTTCCGGGGCTGCTTATACGTAGGAGACTGCTGAAATCTTGGCTGGTGTCAAATTGAGACTTGACCCTGAGAGCTTCTTGGATAAACTGGCAGTATCAACTCAATGTCCCATCTCTTGACCCAACTTTCATGCCACGAGCCCGTCACCACGGCCCAAGGCAGCTTTCGAATACACAACCATTTCTTTGACTGTTTCATTTCGATTCCCCCTTGTCTTGGCGGACCAGGACCATCACCACCCGCGGCCAAGTGGCTGTATCAGCTTCCAATCGCCCCCCACTTGTCTAAGCGCTGACCTCGACTACGTCTCTTTGATCGAAACCAACGCCCTATAGAAACGAGACGTTTATGACTTCGCACCCGAGGGTTTGGTTCGCTTCCCCTGATGCTGGCCGTGTCCAGGGGTCTAGTCGACGCTACTTGTCGCGTCCGCGGTTAGGATGGCTTCGTGATTGGCGTCATCTAGCGATCCGCGACCCCATGCCCCCAAGGCTGACTTGGATGCTACTCAGGACAGGACCAACACTTTGAAAAGTCTGTGATTCATGTACGAACGAACCAACAATGGGAACAGGTGTGGAGGGACGGGCTAGTATGGCTCTTTGATATCCTCTTCCTTTATCAATAGAACTGCTACACAGCGTCTGCGCATCGTGCGCCGTCTTTACTTCTACCAATTCTTCTCTTCCAGGCTTCTTGACCGCAGGCTGTCAATATTGTCCTCAATCTTCCATGTAGATCTACCATGGCTCAGTTTGTTCTACCTTACGAAGGACATCTCAGCAGAATCTTCCTTGTGCTGGTAGCCTTCCTACTGGTGCCAGTAACTCCCATCGCTGTCCAACTTCATGCGAGAGTCTTCCCGGTTGAGGAGCCAGGAACCTCTCAAAGAATCTCCTCGTCTCTCTTGGACTCTCCATCTCAACACCAGAAACGCGATGGATCGTGTCCAGTCTCTGGAGACCACTGGTGTGGAAACAATCTTCCAGGAGATTTCTGCTGTTCCTCCAAGGCCTTTTGCATGGTCCTGGCCGCGAATACCACTTCTATATGTTGCCCAAAGAGTGCATGGAATAAGTGCCAGGTCATTTTGCCCACAACATGCAACACCAACATGCTGGACCCATCGAAAAACGCATCGGCACTAATCAAGTCACTCGTGCTTGATAGGAAGCTCAAGTATTGCGGGAAAAGCCACGGATTTCAAGGATGCTGTCCATTTGGATATAGTTGCAAAGACAACAAGGAATGCGTACTCGACAAAGATCAGGACGAGAGCTATGCCTTCCTTCTTCCAATATCCCGATCATCGACAGCATCACCGGTCTCAATATCAACGGAAACGCCATTATCGGCAACGTCTAACGTTCTTTCAGTCGAAACATCAGAAGTGCCCGATATAACTATTCAACCTCCACCGGCTATCACCACGGCTGTTCCAACCGATTCATCTATACCAGACGATGATAATGAGGATGAAGAGAAAGAGGAGAAGAGCGGCGGTATTAGTCCAACGGGTGTGGTCACTGCAAGCACCGTTGCTGGCATCTGCTGTCTCGCTGGACTTGGCATATTTATTTGGATGAAGTGGCTCCGAAAGAAGAAGAACACAGACACACCAAGCACGACATCGACATCGACAAGAGAAACTTGGGGATACTTTTCCGCAGGAGGAACACCAGCAACAAGGCATCTTCAACTTGCTCGTGGACCCGACGACAGGTTTATCGTTACGCCAACCACGGCTGGATTCTCACCAGCTGAGCTGCCGGTGAACCCAGAAAGTCCTGCAGAGCTGCCTGCAACGCCAGTATCGCTCTGCATGTGGTCGGATTTCGAGAATGCTGCTGTGGAGGAGCCAAGGTTGGCATATGTTGTCCCTGCCAGGCAACAGTCGTGACAACATGTTCCCAGTCAAGATGGAATAATGACTATGATATGACACATGATAAATGTTTTTTTTTCTATTTGCACATACCCTTTATTGGATTTGGATATTGCTGTTCCCTTTGTTGTCTAGGCGCCTATGTAGCTGTCATGAGCTAAGAAGAAAAGAAAGATGGTCTTCATAAATATACTAGCTTTTCTTTGCCAGACCGACCCATTGCCTATAGAATAGATGCTGCGGGAAATTTAACGGCCGAATATTAATGATTTTAAACTTTGAATATTTTCAAGGATTGTTTCTTTGATGCAAGGAAGAAGCATCATGAGTGAGTATAAATGAGTCACAGTGCCAATCAGCGAGCCTTTAACTCAACACTGTGCCCGAAATCCACTAACGCAAAGATCTCGAATTCAAATAATCAATTCCAAACACGTTTCTACATCTTTCCAAGAACTATCATTGCGACCTTCTCACAACCCTCTACTTGCTATAACGGCTTTACAGGCTCGAAACAATTATTCTCAGCAGCTGCGCCAGGCCAAACATCGAACCTCCATCACCAAAAACTATACGTCGCCTCTTTTACTCCCAAGTAGGCCATGGCTGGCTTGCCATTTGATCGGCGCCATCTTCCTACTTGATCACGGGTCCCACGTTCGCCGAGTCGCGAGGCTAAGACACTTCGAGCTCAACTTACATTATGACGTCTCAACATCTTGACTTTGACGCCTTCTACGACGACCAGGTAGCTGCTCGACGACAGCTCTTTCCGCGCGAAAACCTCTGGCATCGCATTACCGAGCCAAGTGTCCTCCTCTCCTGCCTCATTGGTGCTGTCTTTCTTGCATACAACTTATATGCGTCTACCACAACATTCCAAGAATCAATACAATTGCTAGGAACGAGTCTCTGGGACGGCCTTGTATACATTGTCCCAGAGAGACTTTTGGATGCCTTGGACACACCAGATAACTCGATCACGACCACAACTACGACCACTCCATCGATGTTGCACGCCGAGCGAAGCGCCCATGCCGCCAAAAGCGAAAGAATGCGGAGGGTTCTTAGGCTGAGCCGCTCTGGGAGCGTCATGTCCACGGTGTTTGAAGTGAGAAATCGCGCCCTATCAATCACCGGCAGCGCTCTGGGGTTGAAGACCGAGTCCGATCGCCCACCGGGGCTTGGTAATATGGATAACTCATGCTACCAAAACAGCATTCTCCAAGGACTCTCCTCTTTGCAGCCTCTACCCGAATACCTTTCTGCCTACCTTGAGCCATCGAACAACGACAACGACCGAGATGTTGCGCAAACATTACGAACCCTGATCGCCGACTTGAACGATGTATCCAATTACGGACGAACGCTCTGGACTCCGGGCGTTCTCAAGTCGATGAGTACCTGGACACAACAGGATGCTCAAGAATACTATTCCAAAATTTTGGACGACATCGATAAAAGTGTCGCCAAAGCCGTCAAGAGCACGCAACCTCAGCATCCCGGTCTGACAACTAAGATGGATAAGGACGACACCACTGCGAGTGAGCACAGCGATGACAGTGGTTATGGAAGCATGAATAGCTCAATTATATCCGATCCCAAACTACCTCGCAACCCATTGGAAGGTCTGCTCGCACAACGAGTGGCCTGTGTTCAGTGCGGATATTCTGATGGTTTATCCATGATACCCTTCACTTGCTTGACACTGAGCCTTGGCTTGAATAAGAACCAACACGACTTATATGAACGTCTAGATGCGTATAGCAAGGTGGAGGCAATCGAAGACGTCGAGTGTCCGAAATGTACGCTTCTCAAGGTCCAAAGACTTTTGACCAAGTTGGTGGAAAAGATGAAGAACGACGGGTCATCTGCCGAGCAGCTTGCAGAGCCTTTGCGCAGGCTCGAGGCCGTGGAGCTGGCGTTGGAAGAAGACGACTTTGAAGACAAGACTTTGACGGAAAAGTGTAAGATTTCAGCCCAAAGCAAAGTCAGCTCAACCAAGACGAAGCAAATTGTTGTTGCTCGACCGCCCCGGAGCTTAGCAATTCACATGCAACGATCGGTGTTCGACCCCTCTACCTTCGACATGATGAAGAACTCGGCCCCAGTCAGCTTCCCCATGACACTGGATCTTGGCCCCTGGTGTTTAGGCAGCGCTGGCCAATCTGCTGTCAACCCCACAAACTCAAATATGGAAGAAGAATGGCTCTCCAACCCTCGCCAGTCGATGGTGGCTGGTGATCTGGGTTCATCCAAGCTCACAGGGCCTATCTACGAACTTCGAGCAGTAGTGACACACTATGGGCGACACGAGAACGGACACTACATCTGCTACCGGAAATATCCACGACATAGCCCTCCTACCAAAGCGGTTGATAACGGCGAGTCTTCCGACGAGCCCGACGAGAAGATGGAAATACAGCCAGATATTGGATCAAAGGGGCAAGGCCGGCATCAAGCAGAGGAACCTGAGATGGATTGGTGGCGGCTAAGCGACCATAATGTTTCCATGGTCAGCGAGGAAACGGTGCTGAGCCTTTCCCCCGGTGTGTTTATGCTCTTTTACGACTGCGTTGACCCTGTCATGGTCATGGCCGATGAAGACGATAACATGCAGGACACTGGCGATATTGCAGATCTTGATGCGGCAACAGGGCTCGCCAGGGCATCGGAGTATATGGACGAGATCAGCGAGAGCCGCGAAAGTCAAAATGCTAATGGCAAACCAAAAGAGGCATATGGCTTGAAGGAAGACGCCACGCCACGCTGCGTTCACGACCAAGCTTCGACTAGAACAGATACCCCTGATTTTGTCACCAATGCTGTTTCACCAGTTCAAGTCGAGTGACATCAGAGCGGTAGATATCAATTGGGAAAGGACAAGTAAAAGAGACGGTCCAAGACTGGGTGGAAGGCTTCAACGGTCGGCCAAGGGGGGCGCAGACAAAAATGGTGTCATTGGTGAGATTGTATTTGCAAACATAGCGATGGCGTTAGAGGAACAGCCGTAACGGTTGAATATCTGGTTTTAATGGGGGATTGGATTTGGGCATAGAGTCAAGCGCTTCAATAGGGCAATTCCAGAGCGTACACCGCATTCAAGATGATGATACCAACCCAAGAGCGTTAGAACAGCGGAAAAGGTGCGGCGCTTAGCACGAGCATTGGGCTGCCTCCCATTTCTGTCATTTTTTCGCTTAGACTGCGTGCAGTGTTTCAGCGTCAGGGACAGCTTGAGTCAATTCATTGAGTCCCGGCAACAAAGGGCCGAGGAGAGAGGTCAGGCCCGCAATGGCACACTGGAGTGGCATTGAAACAATTGAGTTAATTAGTAAATAACCGAAGCGGACAAAGGGGGATCGTCTGAAAGAAAGGGGATGACGAAGGATAACTCAATTGTCGGTGCGGTTAAGTCGGCAATTAGGCAGACGTAATCTGTACATACAGGCAATAGATAAGAGATGCAACCGTCGAAGGCTGCCTAGGGAGGGAGACGAGGCTATTCACGTCACTGACATGCATGTTGACTTGGCATAATTCCTGAACCTGCAATTACATTACATTGCAGCAATCCAGAAGGTCTAACGAGGTTCGATTTTCTAGCCGAGACCTTGAGGAAACCTCGTATTAATAAAGATTGGCCCAAGATGATACCCGTTGAACAAGTCAAAGACATACGCTGATTGGCCAGCCCGTAAAGAGAAACGCCCGAAACAGGCGTGCCTGAGCCCTGGACCCTGGTTGGTCCCCTGGTTGCGGGATCATAAGGTGATGCCTTGTGGGACGCTGCATATTAATAGGCCATTGCCCATCAACAAAGCTTAGCTTAGCTTCCAGATTGTCATGATAGTTTGACGGTCTTGGCTTGGCAGGTAAGAAGGTAAGGTAAGGTAAGGTACCAGAAAGAGCCTCGTACCTAAAATTGGGAGTTTGTGTACTACGTAGTATGTGCATAGACCAGCGCGCAACGCTTTAGGGGGTAAGTTAAGCATGGAGGGCTCCGCCTCTTTGATCGGCTCTGACAATGGCAGGGCATGACTAGTAGCCAGAGTCGATCTGCATGTTGGTGTTGGGGGCCTTGTGTCAGTTGTCGGCAAGGAAGAGCCGAGCAATGAGGTTATATCAAGGCTTAGCCCTGAGGGAGACGACATGTATCCTTGCAACTCTGCGTTTGAGTTGGTCAATAAGAAGTGCTTGGTTCCCATAGTCCGCTGCGTCTGTCTTTATCTGTTTCGAACTTGATGTTTCGCTCATTTCATTTACCGCATTAGCCTCTATCACTCTCTCTCTTATACTATACCCTGTTGTTATAACTACTAAACTAACACAAAGAACATCATCCATCGCCATCACCAACTATAATAACGCTAAGCAGTCGAGGGACGGGAAGCTTCTTTTTGAGACAACCTAGCTTGATGCAAGAGACTCATCCCACCAGTGGAAGGCACGACCGTTCTCAACCATCCACTTTCCCATTCCGTCCTGTGAAACCTCCCCATCTTCCATTTTCTCCAACCTCATCTTTTTAACTCGATCATATTTTTTCTTCTTTTTCCAATTTCTTCTCTCCTTTTTCTGGACGTTCCTCGACTTTTTCCCCCTCAACGGCTTCCAGCTGTCGTCATATCGCCAACGACACCAGCCATCCGAGAGTTTGGGTCTAGTTCCAGGTGGCTTTCTTTACCGGTCCATCAGCCACCAGCCAGCCTTTTATCGCGAACGCGACCAACGGCATCAGAATATCGACCTCGTCGAATTGAGACAATCGGAGCAATGGCGAGATACAGTGACTTGGAGGCCAACAGGGCGCCTCATTGGTCTGTGGTTGTTGATGCTGGACTCTTAGAGAAGCCTGTGAACCAACCACCAGCTCCCAAAGTACATGCATCTGTCTACATTGTGTACGTGTTTTGAGTCTAAACGTCCTTACTTGGGGCATTGGAAGGAGATCTAACCTCATGTGCAATAGGACCTGGATATTCTTCTCGAATATCACTATTCTATTCAACAAGTGGCTCATTGACACTGCTGGATTCCGTAAGTCCCCAACTAAACCCATGAATCATTGTGTCAATACTAACCATCACCTACAGGCTATCGTGAGTATTCCATTCTTCTGTTCAGCTTTCAGACTACTACTTCCCAACTCAGCCATGTCATTGTAACTAACTAAGAAACTCAGCCATCATCCTCACCACATGGCATCTCATCTTCGCAACCATCGCCACTCAGCTGCTCGCTCGGACAACTTCCCTTCTCGACTCTCGTCATGCGCTCCCTCTCTCACGACATCTCTACATACGGACTATCCTCCCTATCGGTCTCCTCTACTCCGCTTCTCTTGTCTTCTCCAACATCGTCTACCTCTATCTCTCGGTTGCCTTCATCCAGATTCTCAAGTCTACCGGTCCCGTCTGTGTCCTCATTGCCTCATGGATGTGGGGTGTTGCTCAGCCTGACTGCAAAACCTTCGCGAACGTCATGCTCATCGTGGTTGGTGTTGCCATTGCTAGCTTTGGAGAGATTCAATTCTCTTGGTGGGGTTTCGTCTTCCAGATGTGCGGTACCATTTCCGAAGCCGTACGTGTTATTATGATTCAGGTTATGCTCAGCGCCGAGGGTCTTCGTATGGATCCCCTCGTCGGCCTCTACTACTACGCACCTGTCTGTACTATCATGAACCTGGTCGTTGTTCTCTTCACTGAGGGCCCTCGTTTTCAGTGGGAGCATGCAGCTACCGCAGGTTATGGCATGCTGTTTATCAACGCTTGCCTGGCCTTTGTTCTAAACCTTGCCAGTGTATTCCTTGTGAGTCACTGTCCACCTAGTAGTTGGTCTACTCTCTTACTAACTTCAACCCAGATTGGTAAAACATCAGGCCTTGCCATGACTCTCACCGGCATCCTAAAGAGCATACTCCTGGTTGTTGCTTCTATCCTCATTTGGAGCACGCACGTCTCACTTCTTCAGACTTTTGGCTACTCGGTTGCCCTCGTGGGCCTTATTCTGTACTCTGTTGGTTATGAGCAAATTTTGCAAGCGTGGGAGGAAGCAGTTGCTTGGGGCACTGGGGCCCTGGACCGCGAGGGCGAGATGTCTCCCGCTTTACGCAAGATTGTCATGATCGGATGTTTGGCCTTTATCGCCGTGATCATCGCTGGTGCATTATGGCACTATCACGGACTGTCTGATACACCAATAACCAAGATGACATCATGGGTTTGGCCCTCAGCATGATGTTGACTTCACTTGGATATGCTAGATTTGTGGTAATGATTAAACGTTTTTGTTGATAATTTTCGTGCCAACCATACCCAAGTGTAGAATTGTGTGCTGCTGTAGCTATTTGAACGTAATTAATAGGCTAATTAATTCTAGAAGGTTAATGGCGAGTTAAGGCTCTAATGGGTATCTAAGCAGAGAACCAGCCCGTTTGCTGAATCAACTGCTAACTGCTAACTGCTAACCTCTCCAAATCGAACTGCTATTCCGAATAAGATATCTGTTGTACAAAGCAGCAAGTCAGTCGCGGCAGTATCAACGACGACTCCTGCTACGGTCCCGCCGCTCTCGTCTAGGAGACAAGCTGCGATCTCGTCTATTTCTCCTGTCCCTCGACCGCTCCCTTTCTCGATCCCGCTCACGGTCCCTGTCACGTTCACGTCGATCCCTTTCGCGGTCTCTATCACGGTCGCGGTCGCGGTCGCGAGATCTGTCCCTATCCCGTCGGTCTCTGTCTCTGTCGCGATCTCTATCCCTGTCTCGCTCGCGGTAGCTGTCTCCGCCCCTGAGCTTGTTACGATCGTTGTCTCGCTCCCGCTCACGGGCTGTCTCCCGGTCGCGCTCTCGGTCTCGGTCCTTTGCTGTGTCGCGCTGCCGGCTGCGGCTCCTAGAACGACTCCTCCTCCGCTCCTCGCGACCTCCAGGCATATATCTGTCAATATCGTCCATGTTCCGGCGGCGGCGTAGATCGGGAGAAATCTCACCACTGCTCTTCTTGTCGTCGAGTCCGGGGATCGGTAGGCCCTTGTTCCTGGCATCCTTCTGGGCCGCTAGATATGCCTTTGCCTCCTTCTCTCGTTTTCTGACTTCTTCCCTTTTCCATTCTTCGAGTTCGTCCTGGGCCTTGCTGGAGCTGGGTCGTGCGGTAGAGGCAGCTGCTCGCGATCGAGAGCGGCTTCGACGGTCGGGCTGCTTTTCCCTCTCCTTTTCAGAGGCTTTCTCGGGGGCTTTTTCACGTTCCTTCTCGCGTGGTTTCTCTTGGTCGCGTTCGTCACGGGTCCTCTCTCGGCTTAGTCGTCGCGGAGGAGACCTATCGTTTCTGTCGCGATCGCGGTCACGCTCACGAGGTCGTTCCCTGTCTCGCTCACGATCTCTCTCCCGAGGATCATAGTGATCAGCTCCACCAAGTCGGACATCACGAGAGCGGCTTCGATCACGTCTAGTGCGCGAGCGACTTCGATCCCTCCTCTCAGTGCGCAATCGTGAGCGTGAACGGTCTCTCCTATCTCGACTTCGGTCCCGCCTATCGGTTCTGGCTCTAGATCTGCTTCTCTCTCTCCGATCCACCACTCTAGGCCGCGAACGACTTCGGTCGCGTCTTCGAGATCTACTGCGCTCGTAATGATCATACTTGGGTCGTGACCGGCTCCTAACGCCACGGTCCTCCCTACCAGTCCGTGAACGGGTCCTATCCCGTCTGACTCGAGATCGGCTTCGGTCGCGTCTGTCCCTGATCCGTGACCCACTATGGCCTCGGCGCGGGGAGTTTGAGCGCCGGTCGGTTCGGCGATCATCTCGTTCTCTCGGGCGATCGCGGTCTCTTTCTTTGTCACGATCTCCCTCGCGATCTACGGCTCGTGAAGCACTACGGCTTGGCTTGGCTTCCTCCACGGTAGGTCGCTTGGCCTGTACAGGCGTTCCAGAGCCACCGCGTTCTGATTTAAGTCCCGAATCGCTGTCCTTGCGGCCTTCTGTAATTTGAGAGCGCTCTCGCCGTATTGGGTTGATGGCTGACACGGGTCCTGTCTTTCGTGGTGGTGGTGCTAGGGACGAGTCAACCTCTAGCTCCTGCTTTTGTGTCGGTTTGGAGCTTTCGCGGAGAAGATCGGCCAGGGCTTCTTGTTCCAGGCGTTCATGTTCTTCCTTGGAAAGCTTCTCTTTTAGCTCTGCAGAGACAGCCTGCTTCTCCTTGTGGCGATCATCCCTGTGTCGGTCATGATCACGACGTTCTCGATCACGATCACGATCATGACCTCGGTCTCGGTCTCGGTCTCGATCTCTGTCTCTGTCTCTGTCTCTCGTATCCCGGTCTCGGTCCCTATCACGTTCGCGCTCTTTGTGTCGTTTTTCCCTTTCGATATCTCGTTGCCTTTCACGCTCCTCACGCTCGAGTTCGCGCTTCCTACGGCGCTCATCTCTTTCTTCCTGGCGTTTGAGCTCGGCTTTCTCTCGTTCTCGTTCTTCCTTTTTCCGTTCTTCTCTGATGATTCTTCGCTTTTCTTCCTCAATTGCAGCTTCTTTTTGTCGCAATTCTTCTCGGACCCGTTCGCGTTCGGCTCGTCGAGATTCGGTTTCAGCTGCATACTCTTGATCTGTTTTGGCTCCTCGGATTCTTTCCGCCTCAGCTGCCTCTTCACCAACTTCGGCACGGCGGGTTTCACGAATGCGCTCTTCTATAGCCCCAACATCGATCAACTGGCTGATGACGGATTCTGCTTTCTGATAAACACCAGATCTCTCCAAGGCGCCATCGATGAGGGCGGCGGCTTTGCGCCGGTCGAGTGTAAGGAGTTGTTGTGGATTGCGCTCGATTTCCTGTTCGGCCACCTCCAGAATGGACTTTGTGACTTGTGCCTCATAATCCTATAATTTGTTAGTAACTGGCAATGCGCATTTTCTCTGCTTGTAGCATACGCTAGCTTCAAATTTGTCCCAAACCTGTTTTCGAATGGAATCGTAGGCTCCCTCCTTCTTGAAGCTATGAGCTAGTGATTCTATCGCAGCTCGAGTCGCTGAAGGCAGAGGAAGATCCGAGGCCTTGAACTTTCGCGTCGCTGCCGCTGTCGCGGGCGCTTGTTCGCCATTCACAGGGGGCTTTCCAATACTTGGGGTCGCCATAATGTTGGTATGCGCTTCGGCGCAGTGGAATGAAAAAGGAGATGTGGTAACCCGTGATGGGCGAGCGCAAAGACTAGTGGAGAGAATCAGCGCATAGCGCTATTTCTTTTGGGCAGCAAGCAACGTTAAAAATTCGAGGTCATAAGCTTCGAGGGGCGCTTTTTAAGTTGACATCCGCATGGTGATTAAGACAGATGTTCAGGTGAAAGAAGCCTTTGACTCGGAGCGACGTGACATACAAACGCCAGATCACGTGGTAGCTTCGGCCTCAATTCCGAAGTGTCTACCCTGTACATTCTCGTGAGAAAATGTGTTCAAGACAAATTGACCGCAAATGCTGATGGAATTCTATTTCCTCGTTTGTTTACTTGATTTTCGTCAGTTAAACCCCAATAGACTTGTGGTGAAGGCTGAGATCTTATAGATGTTGTTATTTTTCAAAGTGTGTGGTTTGGCTGACATTGTGAGTCAATCATAGATTTAACAAATACCAGATGAACGCGGTCAACAACGATTGTATGAGTCTTGAAGCTACAGAATTCGGTAAATGGGTATTCATAACCAAACTATTACTATACCAGCACAACAGCCACCAACACACACGCCTACGCAAAACCCCCAGCTCATAAGCGACACCGAGACCTCGTCATAAACCACAACACATCGTGATACATGCCAGTATTGTCCCTCAGTAGTTTGTAGTGCATGTTGCAGTCGTTGTGGCCCTAGAAGGTCTCTGCGCAACTGATGATGTCCCTCCTTCGATGATAGTTGGACCAGGAACTTGATAATCAATTGGGCTAGAGTAGAC
Organism: Fusarium sp. NRRL 66739; assembly: GCA_021655895.1. Classification (NCBI taxonomy): domain Eukaryota; kingdom Fungi; phylum Ascomycota; class Sordariomycetes; order Hypocreales; family Nectriaceae; genus Fusarium; species Fusarium sp. NRRL 66739. Next base: position 67,792 of record JAJJWO010000206.1, read on the forward strand.
ATTGACAAGAATACCAGGATCTTCAGCATCGTAAAGCTCAGTACCGAGATATCCCGAAGGAGTATCGGAGCCATCACCGGTGATTCTCAGGTTGAAGCACTGGGGGTAGTTCTGAGCACCGCCTCTGTCAAGGGCACCGTGAAGGGCAATGATCTCGTGTCGAAGCACATAGTTCCCAGGGGCAATGTTCTCAGGAATCTTGACATTCCACCTGTAGCCGTTGTCTTGAAGTACACTGTCTGCGTACCGACCAGGCGTACCCTGCTCGAGAAGGCCCAGCCCGTCAATCTTGAAGAACTCGAGCTCAGTCTTGTCAACTCGCTCACACGGGCCGTGGCAGTTGGCGAGATAGTCCAAGACCGGACCGTAGTGGTTCTCAGGCCAGCCTGACCATCGGAGAGTGATGACATCGCCGGCTGAGATCTCAATGTGTCCCTGGGCAGGGGTAGCATCGCGGTGGCAGATGATATCAGGGTCATTGTAGCTGTCAGGGGAGACGAAGCCGTTGTCCAACTGTTCGATGGTCCAGCCAGCGACGATGGGAGGGTCATGCATGTAGGGAAAATCGGTGCTGCCGTAGCCTTGGTAGGACACGCCGTTGATGATGATCTCGTCAACATGGCCATGCGCAGAGACGCTGATGGCAGGGAGAAGGAAAGCAAGCCAGAACGAGGCTCTGGAAGGGTTCATCTTGGAGAGGGAACTCATAGTGAGGATGAGAACAGACAACTTAATGAGTGTGTGTCAAGTCAAACAAAAGAGTGTCTTTTTAAAGAGGACGAAGGAAATGCTCTACTCTGTTCAGCTTCGTATGATTTGGAGGGTGAATATGAGCCCTTTTATACTTGTAACTGAGCATATCGAAAAAGCCCTCGTCTGAATATGTGAGCTGAACAGTCCTTGATCACTCTGAAACTCCTCCGTGCCCACGATAACCTTGCCTTGATCCTTTGAAATGATGCATACATATTTCTCCGATGCAGTCATCCTCTTACTTAGCGAATCAACACCCGAAGGATGTATCGGCTATACCATGATTGGTCTTCCCTTCGGCTGTCAACCTCGACCCCCTGAGTTGTACGACGTGCTCAGACAAGATTCCACTGAGCCAAGAAACCGCCACAGCATGAGATATATGAGAGGGCTAGCTTGGTCAGCGACAGTCAGAGAGAGCGCTGCGAGATTACGGCTTGATTCAGGAGGGAGGCTGAATCGAAGGCGTCAAGTCGAGTGCTGAGCGAATAGGATACCGCCGTTATCTGCATACAAACGGAACAGAGCGTGATGGGTGTCTGCAGCCGTTCGTTTCAACATGGGTTATTCCGAATGTGCAATATTCATTGGAGAGGACTTGGTCGTCGAGATGCAACAAGCCGTACGCCACTCCGAAGTTGAGAAGGTAAAGTTGAGACCCGAGCTGCCGAGGGCACGTAGCCAAAGATGCCTTGGCAAGATCATTCTCGGCAGTATCGTCAAAAAGATTGTCAAGCAAGGACTAGGGTTGGTGGACTGGGGTTACCAAGCTCAAGACATCCTTCGCTATGAGCCTCGACGAACAGTCAAGTCAACATCAATAAGAAATCAGCCTCTCTTTTTATTTGGGTAAGATGGAGGTGGATATCATGCCGTCCCTTCGTTAAGCTCGTAGAGGAGAGATCCATTCCAAAAACGCCATGCCAGGAAAATGCATCTCAGTACATACATACACCAATTTTTCACCACAGACTCAGAACTCGCCTTCTCCACCGTGACCTACCACACTCGCGGTCCAGAGACCGACCAGACCCCACCAGTTGACCTTCCAGCCTCTCCAGAGCCCCTCACGACCCTGGCCCTTGTACACGGTTGCAGCAACACCCTTGGTCTTGCCCTTGCCCTTCTTCGCTGTGCTCTGGGTTCCGGTGGGAACCTCACGGGTTCCCTCCTCGTTAACGATATGGAACATGGTACCGAAAGGACCATCATAGCGTCCTGGAGGAACAATGGTGGTGAGTTGTTGGTCCGAGCCACCAAGTGCTTGTACATATTCTCGGCTTGACAAGAGCGCAACCTGGCCACGGCGCAGAACAGTCTCAATGGGCAACTTGAGCAGGATCGCGGAAGAAGAGGCGATGAACTTGGCGACAGAGAAGGTCATGGGCGAGACGTGGCTATCGATCATGAACTGGGTTCGGAGGACGAGAGGGGTCGAGAGTGTGATGAGAGGGTGGATCAAGGAGTTGAGGACAGTCGGGATAACTAGCATCGAGGAGCAGACATATGAGGGGAGGTTTCTGAGAGTAGCTAGCGTCCTGCGCTGGCCTTTCGAGCTTGGGGTGACGATGAGTCTGATTACAGTTAGCCACGCTCTTAATATACAGATACCATGGTTCATACCTAGTTCGCACCAAATCCAATGGTGAGAGAGCCAGTCCCGTAGCCACGGCAGCAGCCGCAGCAACGAAAAGAGACGCCCAAGGGTACGGAGAAGCGATATCGATCACGCGATCAATGTCTTCTCTAGCACCCATGTCGGGGACGTTGAATATTGCACTGAGAAAACTTCTAGACCAGTTTTCTAGAAGTGACTGCAGTACGGTATAGAGGAATGTTGCGTTGGAGCCCTTCCATACGCCCCAGGCACCTTCTTTACTCCATAGCTGACCGATTACCTCGAGAATCGAGTCTGGTCGTCGTAGCTGAAGGAAATGCTCCGGGATATTCGGCTTCTTTGCGGGAGACGGAGCTCGGTGTCCGCTGGCGCTCCTGGGATCAGAGGGAGAAGGAGTCGAGGGTAGATTCGATGTAAAGTAGGCAGGCTCCTCGCCCTCAGAGTCCGAGTCTCGAAACTATGGCGTCATGATTAGCCGCATACTCGACGACGAGCTTGGGAGTGCACTAACATCATACGCTGGATTGTCCCATGGAGAGCTGCCGTATGCTGAGGGTTGCTTCTTGGGCTTCTCTGGCTCTGGGGGAGGAGAGTCGAAAGCAGCATTCTCATCCTGGTTTCGGACTTGCAGCAGAGTCTTGGCTACCTCGAAAGGCTGGGCCATAATAACCGAGGTATACTTCCATAGCAGCTCGTCGATGAGCTCCTTGGCACTCTGCACCGTCGACGGCGAGGTATCGCCTAGGTAGTCCTTGTATTCGAGGTCGGACAAGATATCACGCGCTTTGGAGGCATATCTGCCCCCAGCTGCAGTCACATGTCTGCCCTCGGGAAATGGGTTCGGGCTAGGGCTTGCCTTGGTGACGGGTTCTGAAGGGTCCCCGATCGTGGGGGGTTTGTAGTACGGCCTCAAGGGATTGACGCCTTCTCGGTGAGTCGACATGGTTGACTCGGGCAATACGACGACATTTGTCTTCTGAGAAGAGGAATAATCGTGAAAATGCGACACCGCCCAAACCTGACCCTCCACAGAAAATGGCGGGCGGGAATCATGCTTGTCAATTGCCCCACCCCACACCGGGCGGGACCCGGAGTTAGAGGTCGGACTCCGGCCAATGAATTTCCCGGCCGAAAGCGCCCTCTGCTATCCGAAGCTACTCACTTTTTTTCGGCCTTGCTTAGCATCATCTTGGACGTGAGAGGACGAGACCGGGGGCATAAGCGTCCATTGAGTGAAATTGGCGCAATTAGAGCCTCTCGAGCCTTTTCTCCCGCGACCGGAGAGTTGACCGTTTTACCATCGCATTGTGATTCACGAGATAGTTGCGAATTCTTTGCTTTAATCTTCGACTTGTACCGCGGACGACATCCCGAACACCCCGGAACCATGTCGGCGTCACGATCCTTTGCGACTTGCCTTGCCAAGCTTCCAGCAACGGCATGCCGACGAACACAGCCTATTCGACTCGGCCAGAATGTCTTGTCTCAGTCTTGTCGAAGTCAATCGCCTGTATTCTCACGAGCTGTTCGATTCTCGCCTGTTTCTCGGAGAGCTTTCACCACTTCGGCACAGAGGCGGCATGGACATATCGACCCTCCGAAGCCGGGCGAAGAGTATGTTCGAATACTGTAAACCCGGACTATCATCCCACTAACATATATAGGCTCTACGTCACATTCATTGAGAAAGATGGTGAGGAACACAAGTTTGCCGTCTCCGAGGGCGACAACCTCCTCGACATCGCCCAAGCAAACGACTTAGAGATGGAGGGTGCATGCGGAGGTTCATGTGCCTGCTCGACGTGCCATGTTATTGTCGCCGACGACGAATACTTTGACAAGATGCCCGAACCCGAAGATGATGAGAATGACATGCTGGACCTGGCCTTTGGACTCACCGAGACAAGTCGATTGGGTTGTCAAGTCAAGATGACCAAGGAGCTGGATGGTTTAGTGGTGAAGCTGCCGTCCATGACGAGGAACCTGCAAGCGAGCGATTTCAGCTAAAGAAGATTACGTACGACATGAGGCGACTGTTTTGATATGCGAGGAAACCTGTACTTGTAAACTAGGTATTATACTTTTTGGGAAGAATTGGACCGGGCGATGGCGGGGATTCAGGTGCATCATACGGGGTATCTTTGTTACGACTTTAGTTGCGAGGCCGGAAGAGCACGGCCTGATGATTCTACTACTCCTCTTAAAAAAGACAGAAAGAAACAACACAGGAATATTATGCCTCCTCGAGCGCACCCTTTTTCAATCCGCCGCCTCCCGAAGCGATGAGCTCTAAAAATCCCTTCTTACTCATCTCGTTGACCTTCTCCTCCCTCTGCTTCATACCAATGACGCCGTCTTTCCTTGTGCCCTTCTCCGCCTCGACAGCTTTGACCTGCGCAGCGCGAACAGCGTTGAACAGCTTGACGACACCGCGCTGCGCAACCTTGCGCAGCCTCCTCTCCGTCTCCATGATCTCAGATGTAGATGTCTCGAGCTCACCGGTGTTGTCGTTTGTGGTTGCGACGAGGACATCCTTTACTCGGCCCTTTTCGAATGCGCGCTTCTTCTGTTCGCGGATCTGTTTCCTTGCCTTGGCTTCTAGGGCGCTGTCGACGGCGGCCTTGGAAGCTTCGTGGGCTGCGGCGCTGCGAGCGAGAACGGGATCTGATCGCTTGGATGTTGATAGCTTAGTGGAGAGAATCTTTGAGAGCGATGTAGCGAAAGCGTTAGGGTCGTTGCGCTTGGACTTTTTGTGCTTGCGAGTCGATTCGCCGTCTTCGTCGGACTCGTCATCTTCTGAGCCTTCATCATCGTCATCCTCCTCCTCGGACTCGGCCTCAGCCTCAGGTTTGTCGTCTCGAGACTTGTTCTGCGCCTTGGCATTGGCTTTTGTTTTCTTGACAGGCTTCTTCACAGCCGGTGCATCATCGTCTGAGCTGGAAATGTCGTGGTCGGAGTCACCAACGTCGTCCACTTTGGCATTGTGAATGTCGTCGTCGGAATCGAGTAGGTTGACTGCATCAAATTCCTGAGCCTGGTCGGACTCTGAGTCGCTGTGATAATTTCGGAGTTGCTGTCTCTTTTGTTTCTTGGAAGGACGCTGTAGACGACCTTCAATTTGTCTCTTCTTCTTGTTTCCTGGACCGGCCATTGTGAATTGGTTGTGCTGATACAAGTAAGGTGTGCGTGCAGTGCTCCTAGTAAAAGGCGTCGCAAATCGAGACTGGTCGTCAAACTTTTGAGAATTTTGCCGGGGAAATTTTCTGGCGGCCCAGGGCGGTGAGCTAAGCTTTGGGCGGTCCATAGTGGGGCCGGCCATTGAAGGCGGGGCCGCCCGTGTTCCGTATCATCAACGATCAAGTAAGAGCACGTGTAAGAAAGACAGTAGAAGTGATAAAAACAGGATGATAAAGACAGAAAAGTCACATAAAGGTCACTTGTTTGTATAGAGCTCCGTGAGGAACGTATTTAAATACATATAACTAAGTATTAGATGCTACTGAGCAAACTCCGAGTTTGAAAGCCGACTGTTGCCCCGTCTCTGGAGCAGAGATCTCATCTTCCTCTAGAAGAACTTGTTAATCTTATCCCAGAACGTAGGGGGAACAACCTCAGGCACCGCCACTACTTCAGGAAGCTCTGGTGCTTCGACAGTAGCCATCCATGTTTCCTTGCCATCAATGTAGAGCTTGTAGTAGAGCGAGCTCCTGTCGTTGTCAAACTTCTCAATGGAAAAGGAGCCAAACTTGGATGTGCCTCCGGGAATGTAGCTTTGGAAACGTTAGTGTCCAGTATATACTAGAATGGGATTGAGACTTACTGCAGCATGACATCTTCATCGTCTGTCTGCTTGTACGTGGGGAAAGGAGAAGCAAACTGGTTCAGCGGACTCGCAGAGAATTCGTGAGCAGCGGCGGATTGTGGCCATCGCGAGTCAACGGGTGGCGGGAACCTGGTTGCGGCAAACTCATGACGATCACCAGAGAGAATAACAACACTGGTACCTTGTTCACCAGAATCCCACATTGCTTCAAGAATTTGCTTCCTCTCAGCAAGGAACCCACCCCAAGTATCTTGAACATTGACAGGCCAGTTCTTGGTGAAGGGAACAGAAGAGGCGATGAACTTCCAACGAACGCCGCGAGGCATAGGACGAGCCAGCCAAGCCAGCAGGTCAGCCAATTGCTCCTTGCCCAGCATAGTCTTGTCTGTCGAGTTGAAAGGGGCGTTGTTGCTGGATCGGTAGCTGCGCGTGTCCATCATGAAGAAGCTGGCTGGGCCCTGAGTGAACTCGTACCATGTGGCATTGCGTCTCAAGTTCAGAGGACCAGCGGCTTGAGAGATTGGCGGGTTGGCGTTGGCTTGGTAAATGTGCCAAGGATCGACAGCGGCGCTGTAGACACCTGTTGTGTTTGAGGACCAGTCGTTTGAGATCTCGTGGTCATCGAGAACATGAATCCAGCTGAGATTCTGCGCAACAGGAGCCCAGTCAGGTGAAGCATAGACCTGACGGTATTGCATGCGATACTCTTCAGCCGTCTTTCCAAAACGCTCAGGAACGTCAACGTAGATAAAGTCGCCAAGGAACAGCATGAACTGGGGGTTCAATTTTGGCAGCACGTTTGCAAGATTTCTCAGACCAGGGATAGCCAAAGCATGCTCCATTGGGTTGTACGGGAATCGGGGAAGGATGCAAGAAGTGGACAAGAAGGTGAACAGTCCATTGTCGGGCATCTCTCCCTCCTTGGGGGCGGAGCGGAACTCGCCTGTGTGGTTGTTGGAGGTCCTCCACTCATATATCCTCTGCTTAGCGCTGTCAAGCGGCACGGTAAGAGTTGTGGTGAAATCGGTGCTGTTATCGGTTGAGGTAACGAAACCACCCGTGAGCCACAAGTTGCCATCGAATTCTGGTTCAGCATCCTTGACGTGGTACTCGAACGTGATGGGCAATTGCAATTGATCAGGCTCTCGGATCACGAATCTAGCCTCAGAAGGAGACACGTATCCGAGTCGAACAAAAGACAAGTCATCAGCGGGATAGTACCATCTTGCACGGTAGAGAGCATCAGCCGTGAGGCCAATAAGAATGGCGTTGATGAGAAAGGTCAAGAAGGATGCAATGGGACGTTTGGAGTTGGGAGCTCCCAAGAAGAGAATCTTTGCGGCGCTGGGAATCTTCTCCCCAACCACAAACTTCTCTTTGATGTCGACTACATCAGCAACAACCTCAGGCTCGGGTGCGACAGCGACACCGTCCTCGGTCAACAATGGAGTTTCAGGCGTGATGGTGGACTCTTTTAGGGTGACATCAACCTCATCTTTGAGGAGTCCAACCTCAGGTTTAGCAAAATAGCTCGCAAGATAAGACGGGACGTAGATGGCAAAGAGGGCGAAGGCGATTGAAGGGAAATGTGCCTGTTGATGCGGTTAGATTTGTGTTTGCGCTCTTACAACGCTTGAGCTTACAGGGAACTAGAGTAAGCGGTTAGCTCTATATCATTCAAGCAATTGGAAAATACGAACAAGTCTGAAGAATACCAACGCGCATATCCTCAGCGCGACTGAAGATATGTTCGCGGCCTTCGTCTGAATGGCCATTTTGGAGGGCCTTCAGGGGTAATGAAAACAACAAAGAGGTCCTTGCGGTTCGGATGTAGAGGTTCAGTATTAGGTAGTCGATGATACTTGTAGTGAGTTGTAAAGTGAAAGAGAGTCGCGAATTGAAATAAGGTTAAAAACTTGTCAGCATCTAACGCGACATGAGAATAAGAGCTACCCAAGCAAGGTAAGAAACAATCACGGTTTTACCTGATGCTTTATTTGATGAAAGGGACGGACCAGGGTGAGGTCATATCCTGGTAGTGCCGCGTATTGTGTAATTGACGTTGAAGTGTGGCTTTAACTGTGGCTGGTTCTCCGCTGCAGATGGAGCTCAGCTCCTACAGAGGAGGTGAGCTCAGGAGGGGTCTTGGTCTTTTCCAGGGGGTCGGTGCCACCAAAATTCCGTGCCGGCTCTGGAAGCTCAATCGTGGCCCGTTCAGTTACAGCAGTACATGTCCACTTTGGCGACAGCTTGTCCTGAACAGCACGCGACAACCTCTCATACAACGCCGCAACAATGAGACTACCAACACTTGTCGCCGGGCTCTTCGCCTGCCTTGTCACCAATGTCGCTGCTACTGCTTTGACCTACAAGCTCGATGCCAACGAGAAGGCCTGCTTCCACACAACCACTAAAAAGGAGGGCGAGAAGATCGCATTCTACTTTGCTGTAAGTCGCCATTCATGATATGCTGCTACTCACCCACTGGATCTCTAACTCACAATGCACTGCAGGTCCAATCCGGTGGTTCATTCGATGTCGATTACATTGTTGAGGGTCCCAATAGCAAGATCATCATGGAGGGCCAAAAGGAGCGACAGGGCGACTTTGTCTTCTCTGCCAACGTTGTCGGCGACTATTCCTTCTGCTTCGATAACGAGATGAGTACCTTTGCCGAAAAGTTTGTCGATTTCGAGATTGCCGTCGAGAACGAGGCCCGCGCCGAGTTGCCCTCAAAGCAGGGCACCACCCCCGAACAGACATCGGTGCTCGAGGAGTCCATCTTCAAGGTCTCTGGTCAGCTCTCCACCATCTCGCGAAACCAAAAGTACTTCCGAACCCGTGAAAACCGCAACTTTGCCACCGTCAACAGCACTGAGGGCCGAATCATCAACTTCAGTATGATCCAGATCGGTCTTATCATCTGCATGGGTGCATTGCAGGTGTTTGTCGTTCGTTTCTTCTTCCAGGTGAGTTTTATTACGTATGCGAGAAGAATGCGCGCTGACTGGGTTATAAGGGTGCTCGCAAGGGTTACGTTTAAAGAATTCGCTATACCATATACTACGCTGAGCGGCTGGATCTGGGTGTTACGAGGCGTGAAATCAAAAGTGAGATGGATATTGGAGGTGTTACGTATAATCAATGGAAGCAGAGCGCATGGCCTGGTTTCAGGGAAAGCCTGGCGCATCTAGAGGTTTGCAATACTGATATGAAAGTTGTCATGATGCACTTGGTATACTTTACGATACGAGGACAGCTATTGTAATGATATTGTGCTGTCACCCATTGCCTTTTGAAATGTGAGGGCGAGGGATCAGTTGATATAAGTGAACCGTATAACCCCTCATATTGTTCGAGTTCTTCGTTAGTCGTGGACGAGCGAAGGTGAAGGAATATCTGGCCAATCGTGGGCCAATGAGCCATGACTTACAAGGACGCCCATTAGTGTGAACCAAGAGGTAAACCCTGATAACTCTATGAGAAAGAGTTGAGTAAATAAATTTTAACACTTTACAGGATACCAGTATGTATTTTGCTCAAAGCATCTGCCAACCTTGTGATGCTATATGAAATCTTGTTTTGAAAGCTACATAAAATGCATGAGTTCTTTTTTGTAAATGCCTGCCAGCCAAGCTCCTCCAGATATTCTATGGCTCAGTGATCACTGATGACACAGGTACCTCAACTCGGCGCGGCACCCAACTAAAAAAGTACCGCGCTAAACCTGATTGGGAACGCCGCCTCTTGAAATTCTACACTTTGGAGCCTTGCGATCATCAAACCATCCCAACACCTTCATCCTCAAGACACAACAAAATGACATCAATCGCCGGGTCGCTCCAGGCTGCGCTCCCCAAGCCCAAATATACGGGCGAGGATGAGGAGACTCCAGCGCGAGCACAGCAACGCGGTGTTCGAATCGTTGGCCCCGGCCAGCTCGACGAAACCCAGCTCGTTCTCAAGCGATCTGGCCCTCCAGCTTACGGCCAGCGCTCAGGATGGCGTCCGCGATCGCAGGAGGATTTTGGAGATGGAGGCGCCTTCCCCGAGATTCCGATCGCTCAATATCCGCTAGACATGGGAAAGAAAGGCGCGACTTCTAGTAACGCGTTGGCGATTCAGGTCGATTCCGAAGGCAAGGTCAAATACGACGCCATTGCGCGACAAGGCCACAATGAAAGCCGCATCGTCCACACTTCATTTAAAGACCTGATTCCCCTCCGACAACGCGCTGACGCGGGCGAGATCGATCTGTCGCGACCGGATAAGGAGTCTGTGGAGGCGACAACAGAGAGGACCAAGAACGCCCTGGCCGCGTTGGTCAGTGGTGCAGTAGCAGCACAAAAACCAAAGAACGTCAATGTCGGACAGCGAAAAGATCCTACTTTTGTTCGATATACACCAGCAAACCAAATGGGCGACAACTCCAAGAAGCAGGACCGTATCATGAAGATTGTCGAGCGACAACACGACCCTATGGAACCCCCCAAATTTAAGCACAAGAAAATCCCTCGAGGACCTCCTTCGCCACCTCCACCAGTCATGCACTCTCCACCCCGGAAGCTTACAGCAGAGGATCAAGAGATGTGGAGGATTCCTCCGCCAGTCTCAAACTGGAAGAATCCCAAGGGTTTCACGGTGCCGTTGGATAAGCGACTGGCTGCAGATGGAAGAGGACTACAAGACGTTGCCATCAGCGACAAGCATGCTCAGTTTGCCGAGGCTGTCAAAATGGCTGAGCGCCATGCTCGTGAGGAGGTTCAACAGCGCGCCATGATGCAACAGCGTCTGGCAGAGAAGGAGAAGGCACAGAAGGAGGAGAATCTACGAGAGCTAGCCCAGAAGGCTCGTGAAGAACGCGCGGCTGCGGGCCGTGGTCGAAGGGACTCTCGTGATTCACGAGACTCTAGAGATTCAAGGTCACGATCGCGAAGTTACAGTTATTCCGAGTCGGATCGCTCTGATAGCGAGGATGAAGAAGTAAGAGAGCGTGTGAAGGCGCGGCAAGAGAAGCAAAGAGAGGAAGAGCGAAAGTTGCGACAAAACCGTATGGGTGCTGAGCGACGAGCTCAAGTCATGGCCCGCGAGCAAGGCAGAGACATCTCCGAGAAGATTGCTCTGGGCTTGGCCAAGCCTACGCAATCAAAGGAGACGATGTACGACTCACGACTGTTCAACCAGACAAGTGGATTCGACAGTGGTATTAACGAAGACAACCCCTACGATAAGCCGCTCTTTGCAGCACATGATGCAATTAACAGCATCTACCGACCACGGGCCAACGTGGACGATGAGGACGATGCTGAGGCTGGAGACCGAGAAATGGCCAAGATTCAAAAGACTAGCCGGTTTGGAGAGGCGCTGGGCAAGGGAACCTTTAAGGGTGCCGCAGAAGTTGAGGTTAGTCGATCAGTTTCCATATTGCCGTCCAACAATTTGCTAACATTTTTAATTCAGGCACGCGAAGGACCAGTTCAGTTCGAGAAGGACGCAGGAGATCCTTTTAATGTGGACAAGTTCCTATCCGAGGTGGACCAGAACTCATCATCGAAGCGAGGTTATGGTTTGCAGGACGACGACAGCAGGCAATCGAAGCGACCACGAGTCGACCCTGACGACGATGAAGATTAAGCGGCGAATTGTACGGATAGGTGTGTGGTATCATTGCAGTTAGACTCAGATCAGGCGTCAGTCAGCAGCCTTTTGTGTTCGAAAGGCATCTATACAATATCAGGGAACTGCACAACTTCAGGACCCCGGAGTTTTTATGAGCTACTCTTAATCAACTACCTCATGACCTTGATCCAAGCTCAATGCTAAGACTTTTGATGGGGGCCTCTACCTCTAATACGTGGAATCCCTGAATCTCATCCATCCCATCTCCCTCCGCATTTCGGAATCGAGGCCGATTTGGGCCAAATTTGCGGGGTATGAACCGAAGCCCGTCACTGGCAAGGATCCTATTACCTCTTTGGAAAATTATTTTAACGTTTACTAGGTTTGTCAGGCCCTTGATTCGTCAGGAGTCGTATTTCCCCTGATTCTCGCGAGTACTTGACCCGAAAACCGAAAGAGGAATATGAATTCCCCCGAATCATGTGCTAAAGCTCTGCCAAGATTGGGATCCCCATGGGGAAATACGGCTACATCGGTGAAGCTAACCTCACCATCCCATGGTAGCTTCATCCCCCATAAGGGCAATTGGGGGTTGGCTGTGGGGTCTAGAGAGATATTCTGTAGAGATAAAAGGGGAGATGAAGCCCATTGATCGTCCTGACTGCCAGGTCCGAAGCCAGAGTTATATACACCCTCCCTACTCTCGCCATGAAGTTCCGCAAGCTCTCAGCGGCCCTGCTCGTCTCGCTGCTCCAGGCGCCTCAATTGGTGGCCGCAGCTCTCACCGCAACAGAGACTGACTCTCAGTTGGTCATCTCCAACGACCGGCTCTATGCCGCTGTCCAGAAGAAGGGCGGTGCCATCGTGAAGCTCACTCTCGACGGAACGAACCTGTTGGGCAGCCCATCAGGCTCTACAGGCATCGGCCCCTACCTCGACTGCTACTGCACGCCTCAAGGATTCTGGACTCCAGGTTCCCAGACGCCCAAGTACAAGCTGTTCAAGGGCAAAGATGCCAAGGGCAAAGACTATGGCGGCATTGTCATGTCCGACACATACTCGCAGACGGGTCAGGTCCTGGAGCAGTACTGGTTCCTCAGAGATGGCGAGACCGGCCTGCACACGTTCAGTCGAGTCGCCTACCACAACGAGGAGCAGCCATTCCTGCGCAACCTACAGGAGCTGCGAACTCTCTTCCGGCCCAACAACGACATGTGGACTCACCTCTTGACCAACAGGAAGCAGTATGCACCGCTCCCAGGCGCAGGGGCTAAGGCGAAGCAAGTCGTGGTACAGGACGCGACATGGTACATGGGCAACACGCCTAACGACCCCTATGTCAAGCAGGAAGCGGACTATTTTACCAAGTATACGTTCCAGGACAACTGGCGAGACCTGGACGCCTATGGACTGTCAGTATACTAGTCTTGGGCGTTGTTGATAATCGGCTAACATGCAACAGGTTCGCCGACGGCTCCAAGACTACGGATGGAGATGCCTACGGAGCCTGGCTCGTTATGAACACCAAGGACACCTACTTTGGTGGACCTCTTCACTCTGACCTGGTTGTTGACGGTATCCTATACAACTACATCAGCTCTAACCACCATGGAGACCAGACTGTAGGTTTATTCTTATCTTCTCTCACCATGCGGCAAACTGATGAATATAGCCCAACATTACCACCGGTTTCGACCGAACATTTGGACCTGTAAGTTTACCCAAAGAGTTATAAAAATCTTGTCTAATTCGTGACAGCAATACTTCCACTTCAACCGCTTCCCCGGCAAGACCGACATTCTGACCGCCCAAGCCGACGCCGCGCAGTACGCAGACCCCGAGTGGAACGCCGACTTTTACGACTCAATTGCGAAGCATGTGCCGAACTACGTGCCCACAAAGAATAGAGGAACATTTGAAGTGAAGGTCTCCCTGCCCAAGGGGGCCAAGAACCCGATCGCTGTTCTCGCACAGAGCGGCGTCGACTTCCAGGACAACGTGTTTGATACCAAGGCCTACCAGTACTGGGCCAACCTTGACGCAAGCGGTCGTGCGACCATCCCCAGAGTCAAGGCTGGAACATACCGTCTCACTGTCTATGCTGACGGTATCTTTGGACAATACATCAAGGACAAGATCACGGTCAAGGCTGGAAAGACGGCCAAGGAGAGTGTCAGCTGGAAGGAGGAGTCATCTGGCAAGGAGCTCTGGCGCATTGGTACCCCTGACAAGACTTCTGGTGAATACCGTCACGGATTTGAGCCCGACACGTCCAAGCCGCTACAGCCGGAGCAGTACCGCATCTACTGGGGTAACTGGGACTATGTCAAGGACTTCCCTGAAGGGGTCAACTTCAAGGTTGGCGAGAGTGATGTTGGCAAGGACCTCAACTACGTGCACTGGAGCGTCTTTGGCGGGCGAGGTAACCACAATCGGCCAGAGGAATACGTGGGCAACGGCGACGTGAACAACTGGACTATTACCTTCGACCTGAAGGAGGCGCAGATCAAGCGCAAGAAGGAGGCGACGTTTACGGTCCAGCTCGCAGGTGCAAAGACGGCCGCGGGAAACACGGATATCTTCAACGCTTCAGAGCCTCACTCGAACCTCAAGTACACGGTCAACGTCAACGGCAAGGATCTCGAGCCATGGGTTATCCCGTAAGTGCAGTGCATCTGTGAATATATTTGAGAATGCTTTATACTAACTTGGTACAGGTACTACCAGAGCAGCTCATGTGCTGTGCGCTCTTCGGTGAGCTGTTACAACATTGCGCACAAGTTTGCCTTTGACGCGGGATACTTGAAGAAGGGCGAGAACGAGATTATTCTCAGTCTGCCTTACGACGGAACCAACTACGAGCCCGCTATACTGCCCAACTCTGTGTATGTGCAGTATGATGCGCTGAGGTTGGAGGTTGACTAGGCTAGGTGGTTGATTGACAAAGGGATATGGATTTGGTTGCTTTTGCCGAGGAGAAAATAAATAAATAGGAAAATCGAGGCTGTATTTCCCGACACGATACGATAAGACTGAATCTTGTGAATTCTGCAGGATCGGAGGGTTTAATGTGAGATTGCCTAATGTGGATGAGAAGGATGACAAAGGTGGAGTTTGTGATGGAGAAGCAACAGTAAAGATGAGGTTAGGGCGTTTTATTGATCGGAGGCTTATTAGCTGGTATAAGAGAGCATCTACCTCTGAGCAATGGATAGCAGCCATAGTTGATGATCAATCAACTCAAATCAACACAGCTTCTACTACTTCTCTTAATCATGGCTTCTGGTGCATTCTTCAACCCTAGGGTTCTCCTCCTGGTATCACCCCTCGTCTCATCAAGCATCACGCTCTGGTTCGCCCGCGACCAAGACTTTTTCCTCTCAATCTTGACACAACCACCAATCAACCGCGCCAAAGCGAACGAGATTCTCCCCTCGTACATTGCCAGCTTCTTCGGCTCCGGACCCTGGGCGGTCCTCTCCTTTATCGGACTCACCTTTTCCTCGTCTGTAGCCAGCATCTGGCTCAACCGTCCCCTGCTGCAGACCCGCGGCTCGCTCGCCTGGTACGGCTGGTCGGCAGCCCTGGCGCTTGGCCATCTCGCCTATGTGCCCGCTGTGGCATGGAAGCTCAAGGCGCTGATGGAGGATGATTCCGCTGCTGAGGGGACGGACAATGTTGGGATGCTGAGGAGGTGGTTGATTGTTAATAAGACGAGGATGTTTACGACGGATATTGGGGCCTGGATGTGCGCTGCTGTGGCTGTCTCCAAGACATTGAGTGTTTGATTCGGAACACGGCACATGCACGTCCAGCTCGGATCTCTTTTGTATTTATAAGTGGGAGTCGGTAGGGTAACTGTCGGTTCCACGGCAAGCCTCGTAACTAACCCCTCGACCACTTGTATTAGCGCCGGCAGACTAGGTAGTCTGTAGCATTGATGGCGTTCCCGATAAGCGTGAGACGGCTCGTCCAGTCGTTAACAAGCCTACTTCGTACCAAACGTGACGCGTTGTCAGGCCGTGTTTTCCGGTTATCAATCCATATAGTGCTGGCTTGAACACTCTTGTTAGTTGCAAGCGTTGTAGATTACGCGTCTCTCTCTCTTGGTAACAGCCGTGTACCATTGTGCAGTGTTTTGATTGGATCACGTCAAAATTCCAACGGTTGTTGCGGGTTGATGCTTTGTGGCTGCAGCCCGCTCGTATTCTCCTGAATATAACATCACCATCACCAAATAAGCAGCAACACCTGGAGCACTACATAGTAGGCCAGTACCGTGTAGTCTAAGTGAAATACAGTGACAGTGCAGCCAGAAACACAGTGGCTCAACTTGGGTCGGCTATAGCGGAAACCTGGAGAGCTGTCTCGTTACATAGTGCACATTCATACAAATGTCTAACATATTGTCTAATAATGTTTCAACACCCTCTTCTCGTCCAATCTCACACAGTCTGTAAATAAAAAAAGAATATTGATTCAGACTTTGGGCAAAGTCCTACCCAAGAGATCCTGCCACTTTATCAGTATTCCATTCCATTCCACCTTCCCCTTTACTCTGTCTGATACTTGGAAACATCGGCACTTCGCTTTTGATTTTAATCATCCATCATACA
The DNA here is from genome assembly GCA_021655895.1 of Fusarium sp. NRRL 66739. Lineage (NCBI taxonomy): Eukaryota > Fungi > Ascomycota > Sordariomycetes > Hypocreales > Nectriaceae > Fusarium > Fusarium sp. NRRL 66739. Next base: position 84,221 of record JAJJWO010000206.1, read on the forward strand.
ATACAAACTCACAACAGCCAAGAAATGGATCATTCACGAAATATAACTGGCATCAAACCTGAAGAAGCGCCGCCGACGTATGAAGAGATAATGCTCCCTCGTCAAGGCCAAAATGTCCGTCATGCCTCATCGCGAATGCCCTGGTGGAACCCACGATATTGGAGGAAGCGAGTATGGGCTGGCGTCTTGGCTGTTTTCTTTATTGTTCTGATTGCTATAATTGCTGTCGCCGTTACAGAAGTTAAGAAGCATCGATATCCTGATTACTCGGAGCTCTCATACGGTCTAAAAGATACATGCAGGTCATTTCTTTGCCCGTCTTAGGACCATTGACTAACGAGTATTATAGACGAAGGAGATTCCTTCTTTGATCAGTTCAACTACTTTACTGGATACGACCCCAGTAAGTACTACGTTGACCCTGCCTTCAAGATTGCCAACACCTCCGTATAGCCCAGGGTTTTGTTCACTACGTCCCCAAAGAGCAAGCAGCAGCCCTTGTAAGTCCAATCCCAGCTATTGTCTCAACTACATCAACTTATATAAACCAGAACCTCACATATGCCTCCTCCAACTCGGCTTTCCTACGAGTAGACACCTCCGTCGGCCCCAACGACACCCCCAACGCATCAACTGGACGCTTCTCTGTACGAGTCGAGTCCAAAAAGACTTATGATAACGGCCTCTTCATCTTCGACGTCAAGCACACTCCCTACGGCTGCGGCACCTGGCCTGCCCTATGGCTCACTGATCCGTCCAACTGGCCTGAGCACGGCGAGATAGATATTCTGGAGTCTACCAATAAGGCCGATGACGGAAACCAGATGACTCTGCACACGTCGAGAGCTTGCTCCATGGATGTGCGCCGAAAGCAAACCGGCCAAACGCTGCAAAAGAACTGCAACCACGCCAAGGATGATAACGCTGGATGTGGTGTAAAGTCTGACCCTGACGGATTTGGAGCTGCTTTCAACAAGAACGGAGGAGGTATCATGGCCGTCGAATGGCGAAATGAAGGTATTCGCATGTGGCAATTCGCCCGAGACTCGATCCCTTCCGATATCAAGGAGAATAACCCCCAGCCCAGCACTTGGGGCACTGCCGTCGCCGACTTTCCCGACACAGAGTGCGGCATTCACTCGCATTTCAAGAACCAGACCATTGTCGCCAACATTAACTTGTGCGGTAGTCTCGTTTACTCTGCCTGGGGTAATTCTGGATGTGAGTACTAACCTTCGCCATCAGCAGAACAAGACCACCAACTGACAGACTTACAGGTCCTGGGAAATGCACCGATCTAGTGGCTAATAACCCCAATGCATTCGAGAATGCTTATTGGGAGTTTGGCGCCTTTCAAGTGTACCAAGCAAAGTGAGGCTGGATAGAACAGATTGCTCGAGTTTCTCTCTTAGAAGCATGGCGTTAAGGGAAAGGGAACATTCGACTGAGTTGCCTAGAATGAATAATAGTAAATAATACGTTGCTCTTAGTAGTACACCGCAAACTCTTGTGTTCTACACATGAGCAGCTCCTCTATAAAGCGTGGGTATAACACGCCCGTTGCCATGAATGCCATCACATCGTCTATCGATCTGCCGCCTCTCATATCGAAGCACCCGAGATTCCAAAAGAGGAGAGAGTCCGTCTCCAAACGCCTGTCCTATGCTCTAGAAACATGATACCGTAAAACTCCAACAGCTGCAAAGGATTCCCAACCTATCTGTACATCTCATCTCTTACAATCCACTCATAACCCTCCGGTCTTTTGATGTTCCGTCCGTGCTTTTATTCGTCCTTGGGTGATCGCATATACGCATCGATGGCCGCACTAAACGCCGCGAAAGCCAAGCAGCCGCCCGCAGCAGCCTGAGGGCCGGCATTCTTGGCCAGAATACCGCCCGTCAAGCATCCCGCAGCGACGCTGTTGGTGAGGTCGTTCTTTGCGCGCAGGCCCTCGATGCCGCACTCGACGCCCGAGTACAGCGCGCCCACCTTGCCAAAGTTCTTGGCCATCGACCACGATCGCGTGCCCATGTCCTTGAAGCCGATCTTGAGCTGTTGCTTCAGCGGGAGAGATGTGATTGTGCTCTGCGGGCTGCCGGGGACCGCTGTGTGGTAGGGAGTGTCGTAGGACATCTACAGGGATTAGCTTATTGCGTATCGGAGGGGTTCGAGGTGGGATGGGCACGTACAGAGGCCATGAACATTCCAAACAAACCGCCCATACCGAATCCCATCACTCCAGACATGACCGACTTTCCATAGCAAGACTCCATCGCAGCTTGGACCTAGAAATTCATCACGGTTAGCCGATGCGCCTGGGGGGGAGGAAAAGTTGCGCAATAAGACGTACAGCTTTGACGTTTGGGTCTTGCGGGCCGCCGATGGCGGGGGGTGCGCCCGCGCCGGCTGAGGGTACGCTTCCGGGGAAGTTCATGGTTGTGATGTGAGGATGGAGTCGTTTCGAGCGGGAGGGTATCGCGGGTTTAGCTGCGGCCGATTAGTCTATGGACTCGATATTCTCTGGGGAAATCTTCCGGGAGGATTATTTCTGCCAGATTCTACCGCCTTTTCGGAGCGTGGTCGGAGGTACGGCCCCACCTTGCCGGTCGGTTGGTCTCGGCGGTTCCGGCCGTTTATTCCCGTACTTGGGTTGAAGTTGGAGACCTAAAGGACATGGATTGTGGGAGAGCCACCAGTCGCATATTACTCATCTCACAAAGAGAAACGCATTCGGCATCGGTCATGAGTTTACAGATTTTATTGTAGTCGCAAATATCAACCAGGTTCTGTCTAACAAGCTGCTCCATGCCATCATCTAACACAATCTCGCTGCCAAATCTCAGCGATCAACAACCTCATAACCACGTATAACCCACCCTAAAAGCCATCTTGTCTTTCATTCCCTTTGCAACAATTTCTGTCCATCTCACCTCCGTCCAATTTCATTCTTGTCTTGTACAATGCTTATCAAATTCTTCATTCCCAGTCGTTGTTGTTGCTGCCTCACTCTAGCTGACGAGGAGGCTCTTGATCATCCCGCTGGCGGGGAGTAGGGCGGTCAGGGAGTCTTCGACGCTTGATAGCTGGCTCGTAGGCGTGATGGCCAGGGTAGCTGCGCTTGATAGGCTGGCCCATCATCCCAGGAGAGTTGGGGTTGGAGTTCTCCCGCCCAAAATCCACAAAGGGCAACATCTCGCGGATGGAAGGTAGTTTTCCATCCCACTCCTTTTCGGGTTCGCTGGGTGCCCACTGGGGAGGCTTTGGAGCTGGCCCAGCTGGCGAGTGCTCGTATGTCTGTGGTTGCTGAAGTCGAGGTTGGTGGTTGATGTTCCGAGTAGCCAAGGGTAGTACATCTCTGGGTCTCTCATCCTGAGTTCGAGGCACCAGGCGCCAGTACCCGCTCTCTAGACGCTCAATGGGCCGGTTGAGAAAGAGACCGGGTGCTACTCTAGGCTCAGTCTTGGGCGTTTGGCGATGGTCAGGCTGAAACTTTGACTCCGTATTGGTATGAGCGGCTTGAATTTGGTGCTCTCCAGAGTGGTATTGTTGAGCTCTGTTTGCAGGAGTAAACGAACGAGATCTGGACTCGTTGGGTGTGCTGTAACCGCTGGCGTCATTCTCGGACTCGCTTGCAGATGGCACAGTAGACTGGGTTTGAGTGCGTCGTCCACGACTTTGAGGAGACTTTCGTGGACGGCGGGACTTGGACTTTGCATGATCATTCAGGAGTGCGGCCAGTAGGGGATCGTCAAGCGCTGGGGCTCGAGGAGGACTCGCAGGTGGAGGAGACGTGTGTTCCTTGTACCATTCTGGACTATGTTAGCCTTACAAAGGGAAAAGAAACCCAGAGATCGAACTGACCGACGTGTCGCAGGTACTTCTCGAGAAACCGGTTGGCTTTGGGCGACTTGGCCCCAGGCTTGAAATTTTGATAGTGATGCTCATCTGTCAAATGTTAGCAGTGGAAATGCCCCGGACTGCTTGTACCTACAGAGCATGGTTGAGGTATACTCCCTGCGGGCATTATCCCCGATCCTCTCTGTCATCAAGTCCACGCACTGTTTCCAACTCAAAGCTTGGTCAGCGGGATTCGCAGCAGCGGGCGAACAAGGAATCACGACTTCCCAGAAGATGCGTTCCTCTTCGGTAGACCAGACCTTGCCTCCCATGGTGAAGGAAGATACGGATCGGAGAAGAAATGAAAGACAGGAGAAGGGAACAAAGTGTTATAGTATAAGAAGAAGTGATGACAGGGGTGCACAAGAGGTACAAGATCTATATAGAAAGTGAGGCTTGCTGCATGGAAGAGTGATGTGAAGGGAAAGAGAAATTTTGAAATCAAGGATCAAGAAGGAGGCTTTATAGATGCCGTATTGGTGCTTAGGACAATAGACGAGTGATTCAGTCCCGTTTGCATTGTGCCCTCTTGTGGCCATTATCATGCTTAGAATTCGTCATGTGCCCGTGCTGAATGACAGACGATATGCAGTTGTTAGTATGATTCACTACAAACAGAAGATATTGGATGAACTGTTCGAGCCTGACTGCTTGGGTAGGCAACAATGCATTATTCGACAACTCGGCAAACAGCTACTCTTCGAAAATGCTGCGAGGTTCAGGAGCCTGTACTCCTCTTGCAAAGAGAAAAGACGCCAAAGGTCGCTCCAGCCTCGAGAACTAATCGTTGTCAGCTGCTGCTCATTCTCGGGCTTGTTGGTTGTTGTTGAAGGGTAAACAGTTACTCACGATGCTCTTCTTTTCTAAGGGTATCACGCCGTCTTTCACCCAGAATCCCCACCCGCCTGACATGTTGGCGAGCATCATGTCAGTCGTCATTCTATCACCGACAAACGCAACATGTGCAGGATCTGTTACTCCTGTCTCGGAGTGCTTCTTGAAGTACTCCATGATCTCCTGGCCGCATCCTGGCTTCTTGGCTGAGTGAGATAGCACAGTGATGCCAGTGTTCTCTTCAACCTCTGCAGCTAGCTTCAGGTTCTTGTCCCATGAGGTGGCGCCAGCAGTATTTGACACTACCAGCAGCTTGCGTCCTGGATATGCTTGCTGCAACTTTTCAAAGTGAGTCTGTATGTAAGCTTAGTAGACGACCCTGTGTATACAAAATATGTTCAAGGTATATGCACCTTGTAAGGACCATACACCTCAATGCTATCGGGATAAGCAAAGCAATCGTCCTTGTCGAGAACAACGGCCTTGATATCTACCTTTCGGCCATCTTTTTGCAGGCCCTTTTCTAGCGGAATTGGCAACTCATTGAAAGTTGAGACAGTATGATGAGGCAGACAAAGACTTGGCTTGAAAATGAGCCTTGTGATATTTAATGACGCTGAAAGATTTAGATTCAACATGATTTTGCTGCGTCTAGAAGTGTATAATTGCGAATCAAGCACAGGAATGTAGTCAAGAAGTTGAGCTCGCGCCACACTCAGGGGTGCCACAGAGCGCCACAGCCAATCTAGAAGGCGCGTTACACCTACGCGACTGGACTTTGCATTATCTCATTCCATTCAACTTCAACATTTTGAGAAATCGACTATTCGAGGAGTGAAAGCCGTCTTCTTACTATCCACGATCCATTATGCCTCGGAAAAAGGCTGTAGTCGAGCCCAGTTCTCAGCCAGATCCTCCAAGAACCCTGCGAAAGAGAACTCACAAAGAACTGGAAGCGATCCCTGAAAGCGACCTTGAAACGACTCCCACAAAACGGCAACGCAGCTCAGCTCGCTATTCACCTACAGTCGATACAGAGACAAATGGACATATAGAAAGCATCACTGCGAATGGCATTGGTGATACTGTGTCCGCCGAATCTGAATCATTATCCAAGATCGACCCGGACGAAACCCCTAAACCCATTCCAAAACGACGAGGTCGCCCACCCAAGAAACCCGTGAATGGCGACACTCCCACGCCCAAAGCGAGTCGCACCGCTCTCTTCGAAACTCCCACCAAGAAAACGCCCTTTGCCTTGAACGCCGCCACACCTGGAGGAGCAGATCGATCAGCAAAAAGGAAGAGCACACGGGCTCTAATAGAACATGTCGTTGGCGACGACCTCACTGATGAGGAGGAATATGAAGGACTTGCGCAAAAAATCTACGAATTGAGCGACGACGAGGAACCTCTCGAAGGCGATATCATCTCAGCAGAAGCCTCAGCCGTAGACGAAGTTGCGACACCCTCCAAGACGACGCCTCGCCGAAAGGCTCAGCGAAAGAAGCCAGCCAGGTCTCCGACTCCTCCTCGCGATCTACCTCCCCATGAACTATACTTTGCGCACAATAAACCTGGGCGAGCAAAGACTTCGAACAACACGCTGGGATCGCTTGCTCTGCTCACGCACGACGAATACTTCACCATTGTCAGGGAGAGCAAGGACCACCACGAGCATGATATCGAATTCCTGGAGAGTTTACATGCAGAGTCCTTCCCCCAATGGGCGTTCGAGTTGTCGCAAGGCTTCAACCTGTGTCTGTATGGTTACGGCTCGAAGCGACGGCTGTTGCAGAAGCTTGCGGGACACCTCCATAGTCGGAGCAGAAAAGAGAAGGGCGACAAGATTGTGATAATCAACGGCTACGCTCCTAACACTACTATGCGCGAGGTCCTGAGCACAATTGGTACAGCCGTCGACCCTGCTCAGCGCATTCCTCTGGCGCAGCCCTCCATCATGGTCCAAAACATCCTCTCTCATCTTGCCAGCTCCTCTCAAACACTCACACTCATCGTCAACTCTATTGACGCAGCACCTCTTCGCAAGCCAGGCTCTCAATCTGCTCTGGCACAACTAGCAGCGCATCCTCGCATACGTCTGGTGTGCTCAGCTGACACGCCTGACTTTGCACTCCTGTGGGACATTGGTGTACGGTCTGCCTTTAACATGGTGTTTCACGACTGTACCACCTTTGCACCCTACAGCACCGAGTTGGATGTCGTGGATGAGGTACATGAGCTTCTTGGACGGAATGCCCATCGTGTCAATGGTCGCGAGGGTGTTGCATTCGTCCTACGCAGTTTGCCCGAGAACGCAAAGAACCTGTTCCGCCTTTTAGTCGGTGAGGTTCTTATTGCCATCGAGGAAGAGGGCGACGGCGGCGATGAGCCAACTGGTGTAGAGTACCGAATGGTGTACAACAAAGCGGTGGAGGAGTTCATCTGCAGTTCCGAGATGGCATTCAGGACACTGCTAAAAGAGTGAGTTTGCCCTACCTGACGTGTTGCGTGCATTACTAACAATGACCAGATTTCATGACCATCAAATAATCACGAGCATGAAGGATGCTCTGGGAACAGAGCTGTTGAGCTTGCCGTTTAGGAGAGACGAGCTTGAGGCAATCCTAGAGGATCTCATGTCATGATATAGAAACCAAACTGTACGATATAGACTTATAAGTATAAGATAATAGCATCGGCGCTGGTGTTGGGGGGATGTCATGCAAGAGAAGTAACAAGTGGGTGGCTTTTATCAACCCAAAGGCATAAATAGGAAAGTAAATACCCAGAATCGAATTAAGTAATATCTTGAATTTGTCATGAACATTCATTCATCTCTATGCAGCCATCTGCCGCGTCTTGATATCTATGCCTCCCAGCCTCAAAAGAACAACCATCAACGCCGCTAATCAAGGTACTTTTCATATCAGACACCCAGACTTTTCACGCAGGTCCACAAGACCACTGGTACAATCACATTGTCGTTTCCACCGGTAAGAACAGCTTCCGTGAGACTCGCCATCGAGGCGCACATGGCAGCATTTCGAGTGCTCGCAATGACTCCAGGCTGCTCGCCTTCGACTGGCCAGCCGCCGATTCTCAGCCAGATACTAGCAGCGCCCAGTCCAAGAAGGACAGCCACGGCAAATGCAACGCTGCCTTCGAGGCTCTTGCCGCCTCCCCAGAACCATTTCCGACGTCCGTATCGACGACCGATGAGGGATGCTGCAGCATCTCCGAGGCCAACGCAAATGACACCGGAGACGAGACTGACATCGCGAGTTGAAACCTCCCAGCCGGAGAGATAACCCGATCCAGTACGTGAAAGGGAGGCAAGGCCTAGCCAGAGAGGAATGGCGCATCCGATAAGAAGGAAGATGTGCGAAATGACAACTGGGCCACGAAAGTCTCTACCGTCAACGTACGGTGCTAGGAATGAAGCGATGGGTTTCGACAACGGAGGAAGCTGACTCGCCCTCAGAAGATCCAAGATCAAGAAGACTGCAAGAATCAGAGAGAGGGCTAAGGCCGCGTACGTAGGGTCGACGAAAGTCGCGGGAAGAAACATGCCAACCATCATAAAGTGAAACACCTTTCGCCTCGTATCCACCTCATAAATGTCTTTGAGACGAAAGACAATGACAAGTCCGACGGTCAGAATACCGAGCCAGTACATACTCAACAGGAGCCGGGTGTTTGCTTCGCCAAAGTCGTCATGACGAACTTGCTGCACCCAGCCCGAGTGGCATTGCTTCTCGTCTGCAGAGTCTGCCCGCGGAGGCAGACAAATCCATCTTTCAAGATGCGCATTCACAACTTGATACCGGAACCAAGGCAAGTCCCCAAAAAGATATCCTAGTGCCCAGCCAATGGGTTCATTGCCGTCTAGAGCAAACTTCTCGACATAGGAGCGGATGCCAACCAGAATGATAGTTAGAATACTTGCGTAGACGTATCCAGCATACATCCACTTCCTCAAGGTTGCCTGTTCTTGTGTGAGTTTGAAGAAAGGTCGAACAGACATGGAAGTAGCTCGCTTTCTGCGCCCTGACGGAGTATGGGTTGCATTTCGTCGGTTTCCTGAGTCCAAGTGTGGCAGGGTATGTCTCCGTCCAAAAGAGCCGTTGACAAATCCATCAACTGCCGTAGGAGATGACGGAGCACTATCAGCGTCCGCTGTTGCGGGTTGACCAGGGCCGAAGGTTCGGACCCTTGTTGGTTTCTTGAAGATTGGCCCCGCCTCATCCTCAGACGAGCCAACGGTATCGTAAATTGTTTCCTCGTACTCGGGTCTTAACAGCTCATTCCTGAGCCGACGCAGTGAAAAGAAGTGCGCAAGGCTCTTCAAAAGTGGTGGGCGTTGAGAAATGGATGCCCTACGAAACCGCCATTTGGGCACCCTGGCCAGAGCGATTCCCCAGCTTATAACAGGAGCGCAAAATACAAGCAAACCAAGGCCACCACCCCATAGAAGAGCCTTGAGAATTTGGACCTGCGGCGAGGACGCCAATAGTAAAACGTTGATGAGTGCGATTGACAGCAACTGGAGCTCAGCTGTCAAAAGACTTGTGGTGGTAAGATAATGCAACACCACACAGAGAGTCTGATGAAGAGGGTACAGCAACACGGCTGTTTCTCCAGATATGAAACTTTCAGGGTACCTAAGTTCGAAATCCTCCCGCTGTCTAGGACTCCAAATCAATGGTATGCATGATATTCCCCATGCTACCACATCGTAGGTGGCATAACGATCTACCTTGGGAATGACGCTTTGTGGAATGGAAGAAAGGCTGAGAACGAGGTTCGGCAAAATCGCGGCCGGGTTATTCGAAGAAATTAGAAGCGATACAAAAAGTGTGGTTGCTGAAGGATATAATATGGGAGCGGGGTCGAAATGCGCAGGTAGCTCGAGAGGGATTGTGTGAGATGGCGTGGTTTTGCGATAGGCCCAGGCGACGACGCGGAGGGGATATAGAACGAGTAGTCCAGAGTAGACTGAGCCAAGTAGCATGATATCTAAGATATGGTAAGTCAAGGCACTTTGCAAAGTAAAATCGTGCGTACCTTTGCCCCAGATGCCCAGCAGTTGCGATACCTGGGCATTGGAGGCTACCATGAGACCCAAAGCCAGAACAATGCCTGCCTCTGTTGCGCGTCGGACAACGACTCGTTTCCGTCGCATAAGAGCTTCAAGCAAGCGTTTTGATTCCGGTGTCTCGACCGGCACAGGAGGTTTGTCGACGGTACGGACTATATGGCTGTCTAGAAGCGCTGGGGAGGGAAGAGGTGACGAAGAGCCAGAAAGCGATTCGTTGAGACCCCTCAATCCCTTATGAAGATTGGTTCTGGGCGCGGGCAAGCCTTTTAGATAATGCTCATCGTCAGCTTCGGAGCCGCTGTCGCTCGTTTGCGGGGAGTCCTTGAGTAGAGGCGGCCATGTCGTGGGCGATGGCTCGTGGTCGGCATCGTCACCGTTCTTGGCGGATTGCGCTTGGCGGTTCCTCAGGTAGAAGCGATCCGAGAGATGAGGAAGGTCTGTGTTCAGGTGGTGGTACGGATGAGGGGATCGCGATCGAGCTTGAAGACTGGCTTGTTCATCGGGGTCGAGGGCGCTCAAGGAGTCGGGGCTGAGATGCTCTGTCATGACGAAGTTTTTAGAGAAGCCGCAGTATCATTGAAGACGATTGGGATCGGACTGCGCATGCGCAACAGGCACGGGGAGGAAGAGAGCGTCGCAGATGAGCTGATTTTAGTGGATGGTTTGAAAAACGAGAGGACGATGTTCTGAATCTCAGGTTAATCTCGTCAGTGGCTTTGTTTCCACTTGAACGATTTTGCTGCAAGAAGCTCACTTCAATTCCACATGTGAAAGTGCATCAGCCGTTTCGTCAGCTAACAAATGACTTCACCCGATCACGCCTGGCAATGGGACTCAGCCACAAGCCACGATCATAGATAGTGGCTCAATACTTTCTAAGCTCCCGAGTCCCGTCCATATTATCAGTCCAGCCTCTTCAACCCAACATATGCATGATTAACAAGTCATGACGAGAAAGACAAATAATAATAATCGAGCAACTCTATTTGTTTACCGTGTGTTTCAAAATAATTTTCACTCCCTTTAACCTAATCTCACTACATTCCATGCAGCAAACAATAAGGCAAACTCTCCCTCATGGTGGGCTCCAATAGACTAGACAGCTTCGTCCCCTTTTAAAGAAGCTCAACATTTTATACTTTCCCAAGGTCAGGGACAATACCGTGCCCCGTCAAGGTCTATCCTGCTTCAATTGTTTCATGCCATGTGATATGAGTCAAACACGAAAATGGCGTTCACGCTTCCCGAAGCTATTTCACAAGGAAAATATGTTACGCTACCAGGTCGTATCAAGATCTCACGGATCGGACCATCGAGGCTTACTGCGCTACGTATCAGGTCCACGCATGGATAAATATAGGTAGACAGTCAAGCCATCAACACGAGAGAAACAGGCTGTGCAGCCATGTGCCGAGGCCCTGCGCCCAGAAGCAGCAATGGGCAAGCCTTGGCCGCCCGAAAATCATATGAAGGTGGTTGCTGTATGGTATGTCCAACATCAGATTGATCACTGTAAATTATCGCAGAACTCGATGCTCAATTGCTCACTCTTTATTTACGATGCTCCAAAAACATGGGAGCTGCACTGCAACGTTGTCAACACCACCTTTGGCCTAATATAGAACTCCGAAACTTAAAATCCAGCCAGCGACAATCATGTCGCGATAATCTGAACTTTGACAGCAGATTGTCTCTGATGGTGTCTTCTGGTTGGCCTGCGACTCAAGGCTTAGATCTGCAAGGTCGCATTGATGATTGGTATGTCTCACCACCAAGAAAAAGGCCTCGTAAGCCATGAGCTACGGCTTGCTGTGCTTACATTCAGACTCACCGACACTGAATGATCAGAGGCTATCAATACTGCGGAGTACAGAATGTATTATTCACACCGAAAGGAGCAATATGTAGAAGGCTGGAGTTTCAAGCTCCGTGGTTGGGTGTGGTGACTTGGACGGCGATTCGATCGACTACAACTGCAACAGCAGAGGTTACAGGTTACAGTACAACGAACTTGGTTGAAATCCGGGTGCAACCAATTGCAGTCAATCGATGTCAACCAAGGTCATTCAAGGACATAACTATGTACTGGTCTGCAACGTCAGATTCGACGTCGACACCGCGGAGACGCGAAAGACTGAAAACTAAGCTGCTCCAGCGTGCGTGGAGCTTTCTCAAGATATAATATCACTACGCATGTTTGCCTGCTCACTGAGATCGCCAGCAGAGAATCCTCGGTGTTGAGCCGCGAGATCCGGAAGCATACATCATATCTGCTTGGCAAACCAAATTTGCTTCGGCTTGCGGCCACGCCGGCTGGGGCCAAGGTCGTACACGACGAGCCTGCGTGAAAAAGCACCAAAATAAGGATCAACCTAAGCGGTTCTCCATCGTCTGGTCGGGCACTATCACGCTTATCCGCCATGGCAGCTGGCGATCAACGAATATGTTGATCTGACACACAAACAACATGTCTACACGAATTGCCAAATTCGATGTCGAAAAGGTATCGTACCTAGTTGCTTATCATGTCACCTAAGGACAACCATCAAGCTGGGAATGTTGTAAACAAGGTCGGTCATGAATCGGCAACTGACCGCGTTTCGTGTCGAGCTGCCATTAGCCTGCCATTCGATATGTGTCATTGCTTGCGGGCCAGACTGGTTGTTTATAATTATAAATGTTCCAAAAGCTGAGAGACCACATGAATCTGCTGGAAGATGAAAAGACGAGACTAAAATCAGGGGCAGGGATCAAGGGACTAAGGAGTGGGTCAAACATGGAATGGGGACCGGGATTATGGAGCATCCCCTTTGGTGGAACTGGGACCAATGGTTTGGGTCCCAACGTTTACGTCGGATGCTCAGCTTTTTATGTCGATTTTCTCGTATTACATGGCATAGGCCACGACTTGGGTGCCAGGTGCCAGGTGCCCTTCCACATGCTCGATGGGGCTCTCGTGAGCTTCTAAGAATATACACATACTACGTAGGTATGTATACGAAGACTCACACGATGATCTCGTACATGCAAGACGCGTTTATCTGTTTATTATACTGCAGAACTGCACATTTACACCAGACAGTTCGTTTGCTGGTAAATCCACAGTGACATCACGATGCTCCATGAAGGTCCATCTAGCGTTACGTTGAGGCGCCGTCCGAGCGACGGAAAGATAGACAGGAACCAGGGGGCGCAAAAGGCGTTGAAGCGGTGGTAGCTGTGCTATTGACAAAAATAATCATGCAATTGGGAATCGCATCTGAGTCAACGTAGCGCGTATGGGTATCAATCGGAATCGTCCATCATGCGCTGACAGCCTGACACCAAACAGAGGCTGAGACATCTCTCAAGTTTCTATGGCAATGTCAGTCTCAGTCTCAGCTACGAGGCCATTGCTGTTACGTATCAGACAGCCAGCCCATGCTTCGGGAGCGCCAGTCGTCAGCGCCTCACTCGCAGGGCATTCAAGAGCCTCCTCTGCAGGCGCCTCATGAGACGCGAGGGCTAGAATGGTCCCGCCCATCGCTGAAACTCCACCACAGCCCATCCCTTCAGGCTTCCAGCTCCCCCGGGGCCTGCTCAGTGCTGGCATTCAGCGGGCGGACGCGCAGCCGGCAGCCCTTGGCAGGACGACACAGGCGCTAGGCGAGGCTAGCGCTCCGCCTAGTGTCGGGGTGGCTGTTGTTAAAAATTGCAAGCGGCTCCCTCTCAGGCCGAAAAAAGAAACATCCATCAACGACTTTAGCCCTTCCATTGCCACCCACCAGACAAAAACAAGGAATCAACAATAATATCAACAATATACCTACTAATAAGACATTTTTATGTACGTATTGTACAGATCACACAGCAAATAATCGTCTGCAACTCAGCCTCTTCTTGCCAAGACTGGCTTAGCTCTCGAGGCTTCAAGCTGGCCAGATCTCCCTTTCCCCCGTCCATCGCCATCTGGCATCACGAGATTTAACACCAAACTCTCTCTCTCTCCCTCCCTCACCCGCGAGTCTCCTCTCCCTGGCTCTGGCTTCACTCCTAGCTTGACGGACTCAGCTCGTGTAACACCCACCTTAGTTACTCACTCCACTACTGTACCTCCACTCCCGCGGCGTCTCCAGCGACTATCAACTGCTTGCTGCCACGCCATTCGCTTTCAGTATCCCTCCCTCATCCTCACATCACCAGCTCTCGTCTCCATTCAAACAAACCTCAAGGCTCCTCCCTCGGCCGCTAGAGCCACCTCCTCTCTGCTTGGCACACGACACCTTTCATCATCGATAAAACGAACCACCCCCTCTTTTTGTCTGCAGCTTCCGGGACCCTAGCTATTCTTCTTCACCACTCACGGCTTGAGATCTCGCCTCGTCAACCTCTCACCACCTCTTCTCAGCCAGTCGTCTCTCGTTCCGCACCTAAATAGCAAACCCAAAAAAAGCTGCCCATTCGTTTAGGTCCGCATATTTCTGGACTATTCTCAGCCGCTAGACGTCCTTGGCATATCCGTCTCCAGTCTTGCCAAGCTTGATATCGCTTTGGTCGACTTACAAAACTCAACCTCCGCCCTACTACCTCCAACTCTTCTTACTCTGTTGTACATCATGGCATCTGTCGACAAGCACGAGTACAACATGGAGGCAGGATTGTTGAGCACTGACCGAGAAGAAAGCATGTCAAAGGAAGCACTACTCCAGGATTCGGAACATGCCCAGCCCCGGGCAAACACCAAAAGAATATCCCCAGCAGGCAAGACTCTCATCGCTCTGGCTGCTTGTTGTCTGCTAGGCGCCGGTGTGGCATCTATTGGAGGTGCTACTGGCATCTGCCCTGGACACCTCCGTCATGGAGATGTTGGAAAGCATGGCGTCCACGCTCATAGGCCCAACTTGTCCGAGTCTGTGGCCCAAATGATTCGACGACAAAACACCCCTCCGGCTACCGAGACTGATCAGCCTACTGAGGCGACTGAACCTACTTCTGAACCTGCTGCTGATCCATCTGATATTCCATCAGCTCCTTCGAATGCACCTTCAGATACTGCGCAGCCGCCCTCTGCTACTGGTCAACAGTCAACTGCTCAACAGCCCACGGTTGCAGAGCCTACGGAGGAGCCTAGCCAAACCCAGGCCCAGCCTTCAGCTTCTGCTTCTGCTGAGGAGCCAAGCCAGGAGCCCAGTCAACCTACAAATGTTCCTTCGGAAACACAGAACCAGCCCTCGGATACCCAGAGGCCATCCAACACCCAAACGAGTGAGCAAAACTCACCCTCGCGCCCTGCGAGCTCACAACCTAGCGAACCTGCCTCTAACACGGCTACAGACCGACCTTCTGCCACTGCCCAGCCTACCCAGGAGTCTGCCACCGAAGAAGCTCCTACTGCCACGGAATCTGATGAGGAGCCCACCCAGACTGAGGCCGCGACCACAGTGGTTGCTACCCAGGGAACCACTCGCAGGACCTCTGAGACCCGGCCCTCATCAACTGCGGAATCCGAACCGGAGTCGAGTACGGATGATTCTGAGCCCACTGCTACCGGTACGTCCATTTCGGAAGAGGAACCTTCCGAGACTGCTTCTTCTCCAAGTGCTGCTTCAACGTCCAATCCTGCCTCCAGTGCTGCAACCTCCACTGCTGCCAGTACGTCTACTCGAAGAACCTCTTTGCTTGATCCTTCTTCTCTTTCTGAACTGCCGTCCGAGACGGTTTCCTCGGGTGAGACTGCTCAATCCACCACCCTTGATGATGATGCCTCTACTACCATCGGTACTACTGCCATCCCCTCCTCCACTATCGCCGAAGCCACTACTGTCCTCTCTGTCTCTCCATCTGAGTCGGCCTCTGAGCTTGTCTCCGAGACTGCTTCAGACTTTGCTTCTGAGTTGGCATCTGAAACGGCCTCTGAAACAGACTCTGATAGCGCCTCTGAGACAGCTTCTGAGACCGCTCAAGAGTCGGAGACAGCCTCCCAGGCTTCAGAGGATAACGAGACGACCACCACCGGTATGTGGGAGGACCTGTAGCATCGAAGTTCTATCCGGAGCTTATGATGCCAGTCCAATTCCCCAAGCCTACTGTGATATTATGTTTCGTGCCATTTCTCTATAGCCTGATGTCCTGACTTTGTGACTAACGCAAGTGCGCCAAAACATGCGGGACATGTTTCTGATGATTGTTTTGACTGCCTATATTCACGTTTTGCCATAACATCGATGAAAAGAGTTTCGAGCGCATATGCTAACCTGAAAATAGATGAAGAAACAGCAACTCAGACGGATGAGGCCTCGCAGACTACAGACGAGGCTGAGACCGCAACCGAGACCGATGCTCCAGAGAGCACCATCACCGGAACCGGTACTAGGCGAACCTCGAGTGCCGTGCCCCGTACTTACACTTCGACTCTCGAAGACGGTGGTGTCATGACTATGACTTCCACTTCCTGGGTCGAGGTTATTCCCTCGTCCGAAGCCACCGGTAGCAGCGATCCCGACCTCCAGAACGCCGCTCCTCGATCTGCCGGCTCAGTTCTCGCCGCTGTTGTGGGTATGGTTTTCGGTGGTTTCATGATCCTGTAAACGGACCATATCGCCAACACCCACAACAATCTCTTCGATAAAGAAACCAAAATCGCATGAATCTCATAATTGATGAAATTATGTGGTCCTTTACGGGCGCGTTTCATCACGACAAGAGTTCATATTTACGAATTTCACTGTCATTTTCGGGTACAAAATTAGGATAGACTGGGGACATAAGACACTCGGGTGCATGGATAAAGGGACATCATTAGACAAGAACATCCACATACGGCTGTGTCTTGAGATTTGGATCATTAATTGGCGCCTAGCATATTTGCCGACATGGATTGTATCTAAGTGCATAGTACATGAGCGTGTACAGGATATTAGCGTGTTTTTATCGATCTGCTTAATCATATTTGTGAGGTTGAATTCTGATATGAATGAAATTGAATAAGTCTGCGTCTTCAAGTAGGCATTGCCCAGCGGAGGGTGCGATGATATATGGCAATTTATATGTCGATATCAATTTGCACCTCAAGCAAGGATGATGCATGCCAAAAGTATCAATGTTTGTATGTATAGATTTAGGGTATACCCAATAAACACCAGCAACTCCCGTTTCCATGTAAGCACATCTTGCCACCAAGCCCATCCTCGATGGACATCGTTAACCGGGACCAATCCTGGGCATATCGTGGTGCTCGCTTAGTCTCGACAGGTAAGTGTTTAGTTCTTCCACTCGTTCCTTATGCGTCTTGAGAAGTTCCGGTCGTGAGCCTGAAGATTCGGCGAGCTGGAGGAGCTAAAGTGAGACATGTCAGTATGGCGTTCGCATTGGGACATGAGGCTGCGACAAGCTTACCCTCTTCTTCTTGATCTCTTCATGACGCTTCTGAGCCTCTGTCTTTTGCACTTCGGGTTTCTCTTCGTCGTGTTCGTCGCGAGGTTCGTCAGAATCGTCCTTGTCCTTCGCCTTCTTCTTTTTCTTGTCTTCGGCCTTGTTTCCAACGTCGAGATTCTTTTCCAGATCGGTCTTGTCGCGCTTCTTCTTCTTCTTGTTTATCTTAGCGCCCTTGAGCTTCAAGGCGCCGCCGCCGCCGACAGCTGCATAGTCGTCGGAACCCATGGTGTTGTGATGCTGGAAAGAAGACGTCGTTGCGTGCCGGGATCATGGACTCTTGAAGTTGCAAGGGTCTTGGCAAGATAGACTACTGACTAAGCCGCCCTGTGGCTGTGCAAAGGTGGCTTGGCCACTGGAAACGGCAAGGGGTTGGGCTAGCTTGTTTCTGTTTTCGATGGTCAATACGCGGAGTAAAGCTGCAGGAGCTTCATTGGACTTGATGAGTTGGGGAAAGTCTCCTTTCTTTGTCTTCTCCTCAAACTTCCCCGTAACTCAATCACAAAACTACCCCCTTTTGGTGATGAATTAGAAACTTGACGAGCAATCGACCATTGACGAATACGAATACTTTATACAATCGACCTTTCGGCTTCGACGCCTTCGACATCCGAAACTCTACGTCACCGGATCTTCTTTGCAAGCTCGATCCGCTCAAACGTATACAAGAGATTGGCGCGACCCGACCGCTATGCGCCTTTGCTGTTAGCGACTGAAACCCGTGGATTGGAATACTCTTCAGTGCTTGTATAGGGGTTTGATTGATCACGGGTCGTTGAAGAGGAGGAAGCGACAACTACACACAACTCATCACAATGGCGCCGTCATACGGTCTCCCGTCGCATACAAGGGACTCACTCGAACTCGCATCGCTGGCCAGTTCAAGCCAGCAAAACGAAGAAGCCAGCACAGAGGTCTCGTCCCGACCAAGCATATCGTCATCGCGAAGACTGTCGCTCGAGCAAGATGACCCCCTGGACAGCGCCAATCCCGCACGGAGGATGCACCGGTCTTACTCGGTCTCTTCAGCTTTCGACTTTGCTGCGAACATGTTCCCTTTGAGCTCGACGGCTGGTGCTGGGGGCTACGCACCAATTGGAGCGCCAACTTCGACAGCGAGGCCGAGTGGTGGACTTGGAGGAGGGTCATTGGAAAAGCACAAGACGTTGACATACCTGAACGGACTGTCGCTGATAGTCGGCCTTATTATTGGCTCGGGTATCTTCTCGTCGCCAGGTTCGGTGAGCTCAAGAGTTGGCTCGCCAGGTGCTGCGATCGTGGTCTGGATTATCGCGGGTATCCTCGCATGGACAGGTGCAGCTTCGTATGCCGAACTCGGCGGAGCGATTCCCCTCAATGGCGGTGCTCAAGTCTATCTAGCCAAGACATTTGGCGAGGTATCCGGTTTCCTGTTTACATGGGTGGCCATGCTGGTCCTCAAGCCAGGCAGCGCCGCTATCATCGCCATCATCATGGGCGAATACCTTGTTCGAGCCTTTATTGGACCTGATGCTGAGCACGTCAGTCCCTGGATCAACAAGGCCGTTGCGCTAGTAGGAGTGTTTATAGTGACATTTCTGAACTGCATCTCTACGCGGCTTGGAACTCGCGTCAACGATACGCTCATGTTTATGAAGTTTGTCGCTTTGTTGGGTGTCACGGTGACGGGTGTTGTGGTTGCTATCACGGGGAAGACGCTCAAGGGCAAGTCTGAAGTTGACTGGAAGCCGCATGAGTTGTTTGACAACACATCGACCGATATGTCTGCTTGGGCTCTGGCGCTCTATGCTGGTCTCTGGGCGTATGATGGCTGGGATAATGTGAGTGACATGCTCTTCAGCTCGTCCGATGGCTTTGGAGTACTAATTTGGCACAGACAAACTACGTCGTTGGCGAGTTTCGAAATCCTACCCGGGATCTCCCTCGAGTCATCCACACAGCCATGCCTCTGGTTATCCTCTGCTATGTGCTGGCCAACATTGCCTACTTCCTTGTCCTGCCTCTCGAAAGTATGGATGGCTCCAACACCGTTGCTGTCATGTTTGGATCTCGAGTCTTTGGTTCGGTAGGCTCACTCATTCTCGCCCTAATTGTCAGCGCAAGCTGTTTCGGCGCTCTTAATTCCTCCACCTTCACCTCAAGTCGTCTTGCCTACGTTGCTGGCAAGGAGGGCTACATCCCATCCATCTTCGGCACTATTGGTGTTGGGCGTAATGCACATGATCATGAACTCAACACACAGCGTACACGAAGCTGGTTCTCGCGAAAGCTGCGCCAGATGTTTGGCGATGAAGACGCAGGCCTGTTTTACACGCCTGTATATGCACTTATCCTCAATTCTGTTCTTACAGTGGGCTACGTGGTCGTCGGCGAGTTCAGCACACTCGTCACCTTTTACGGTGTCGCAGGATATACATTTTACTTCCTTACGGTGCTTGGTCTGATTGTGTTGCGCGTGCGTGAGCCGCAGCTCGAGCGCCCTTACAAGACATGGATCACAACACCCATCATCTTTTGCTGCGTGAGTCTCTTCCTCCTCAGCCGCGCCGTCTTTGCCCAGCCCTTCCAGACCATCGCCGTTGTGTCGTTTGTGGTAGCTGGTGTACCTGTGTATTTCTGGCGCATAAGAGGACGGGATGAGCAGGTGTTGAGAAGACGGGGACAGCCCGGCGAGGATAAGAAGTGGTGGAAGTTTTGGAAATGATGATGTTTTATTGTGAGGCATAAAATGTTGGTAGGATACTGGTCAAACGGCAAGGGCTTCATGACATGAATGGTCAAATATGGATGGGGGGATACGGAAAGATGGCGCTTCATGATTGCTTTTTTATGAGGCATGTCATAACAGCGAATATGTATATATGTACCAATAATAAAGCGAAATGGAATAATGAGTGTAGCAGGATACTGCTTATGTTTCAGAATTTGTTTCTTATTTGATTGGTGAAGGACAATGGTGTAGTAAACCCGGTTTATGATCTACTTTTCCCAAGTCCGACTTACAAGCAGGACTAAGACGTTGGCATCAAGATAACGAGAAGTTCAAGATAAAGTTCGATTCACTTCAAGATTACCTTTGTAATAAGAGCAGGATGAGCATTGTCACTCTTGAGCGTTTCAGATGCTACCAGTTCAGGCAGGTTGTTGGATATCAAATCAAATACTGTTTATCAGTTGCAGTCACTGTAGATCAGGCACAAGTGGTTAATTTTAACGATTTTATTATCTGCAACGCTGAATGCTTTTGACCCGCGTCTACCATGCAGTTATAAGACTATTCATCATCATTGTACATTTCCTTCTTCGTTTCCCAATGCATCTATTTCTTCTCACGCTGGCCGTAGGCCTTGGTGGCGTAGTCACCCTTGTGGACGATGAGGTCCTCGGGCTTGTAGTCATCGCGGCCAGAGAGGTAGGTCTCGATGATGGACTTGGTGCCGTTGGCGTATCGGACCTGGGCGTCCAGGGAGGTACCGGACATGTGAGGAACCATGGCGTTACCACCACCGAAGTGGTTCTTGGCGTCACGGAGAGGGTGGTCCTTGGGGGCGGGCTGGTGGTCCCAGACATCACCACCGTAGCCGGCGAGGTGGCCAGACTTGAGGGCGGCGGCGACGTCCTCCTTGACGACGATGGCACCGCGGGCAGTGTTGACAAGGATGGCACCCTTCTTCATCTTGGAGATGAGGTCCTTGTTGAAGAGACCCTTGGTCTTCTCGTGGAGAGGGCAGTTGATGGTGACAATGTCACACTGGGCGAGCATCTCCTCGAGGTTCTCGACACGGCGGCAGCCAATCTCCTTCTCCTTCTCGGCAGACAGGGGCTGGTAGTCGAAGTAGAGGAGCTCCTTGCACTCGAAGGGCTTGAGGCGGCGGAGGACACGCTCACCAATGCGGCCGACGGCGACGGTACCGACAACCTTGTTCTCGAGATCGAACTCGAGCTTGGCAGCCTCGGCGACGTTCCACTCACCACGGGCGATCTGCTCGTGGGCGGGGACGAAGTTGCGGACGAGGACGAGGATGGTCATGAGGACGTGCTCAGCAACGGAGACGACGTTGGAGCCAGTGACCTCGGCGACGGTGATACCGCCGTTGGTCTTGTTGGCGGCGTTGAGGTCGACGTGGTCAGAGCCGATACCAGCGGTAACAGCAAGCTTGAGCTTCTTGGCGCGGGCAAGACGCTCAGCGGTCAGGTAACCGGGGTGGAAGGGAGTGGTGATGATGATCTCAGCATCCTCGAGCTCCTGGTCGAACTTGGAGCCCTCATTGTCCTTGTCGGAGGTGGTGACAAGGGTGTGGCCCTGGTCCTCGAGCCACTTGCGGATGCCGAGCTCGTTCTCAGTGGTACCGAGAAGGAGGGGTTGCTGTGAGGCATGTTAGCTGATGTTGAAGGTCAATTGAGTGAGTGAGTGAGCGAGTGAGTGAGTGATCAGCGTTGAGAAATGAGTCCAAGTTGGGTTGCATTGGTCCATGCAGTGTAAGCTGCAGAGAGGCACAAGCCATGCAATGCCACTCGAGCACAATCGCCCAGACGCTGCCCCGCATCATTGGGCTGGAAGTGGATGATTTAAGAGGTAGCGAGACGATTTCCCCGCGTTTGAGATCGACAAGCGTGGAGAGATGGTGTGTGGGGGAAGGTTTGTGATAGCCAGTAGGTGGGTGTGGGAAGTGTTCGAGAAGGAGAATCAAACAACGACCATCGAAGGTGGTTGTTGATGAGATAGATGTTGGAGAGAGGTCGAGTTGAGCTGAATTGGGGGAAGAGATGGGAGAAACATACATCCTTGGCGTGCTGGCCACCATCGTAAAGAACAGCGAGAACCTTGACCTGTTTGGATTGTTAGTTGAGGCTCAATGGGAGAGGAGGAGGAGGAGGAGGAGGAGATGCTCACCATTTTGGCGGTTGTGAAAAGAGTTTGTTGATTGGGTTTTGGAGAAGAGAGGAGAAGAAGAAGAAGGAAGAATGATGATGATGATGAGAGTGAGGAGAAGAAAGGAAATATCGAGGGCCCAACGGCTGATATTTATGCTCTGGGCTGCAAGCCTACAACGCCATTGTATCTTGTATCTTGTAACAGTCTGGATCAGTTACATGTGCTCTCCACAGCGTGGAAGAACAGCATCCATCGCCAAGGTTCCACGTCTCACTGCGCATGGAATAGCATGGCAATGCGTCTGCGGACAGTTCCATCAACGGAACGGGGACCGGGCCACGGGCAGGCCGGACCTGGGCTTGGGCGCTCACACAGCGAATCTCCATCGATCCCGCGAACCCCGAAGACGTCGGCATGTATTGTAGTGTGTAGAGGAGGGGGACCCAATGTGTGTACAGTATGGAAGAGCTAGTCCGGCAGGCCTCAAAGGTGTATGAGCGTACTGTGGTGTCCATACAAGGACAGCCGGGCGTAGGCGAGATCGGACTGCAAGCACCGTATGTACAGACAGTATCAGTATCGCTCTCTGGCATCTCCTTGCTCCCCCTCTCTCATGACGAGGACCGGCCGGTGACCCGCTGTATGCCGTGCCATGCTACCTGCGCGCGGCCGATGGAAGCGGGGGAAGGGGGAGCGCGTGCGACCACACACGGCGAGCAGTCTTACCCGATGTGGAAAGTATGGACAGGCTGGGGGCGACAGGGACAAGTTCGTCTGCCATGAGGGAGGGCATATTTCGGTGTTCGGTGTTTGGTGTTTGGTGTTGGGCTGGGGAGAGCTTGGGTGGAGGATAGGTAGAGAGCTATAGCGTGCTGCCTCAGGCTTGAGGTGGGGTTTCATGTTGCCTATTTCGGTTTACGTTCAAGCGGGGTTTAGCGGCCAGCTCGTGCCTCAGCGAGATTGAAATGCACGGCAGCGACGGGGGAAATCTCCGTCTTTTGGGACGGACAGTGGCAATAATGTACAGTAGTAGCTGCAATAGTGGCGTTCTTCTTTCCCCAAGCAAAAGAAGCAGTTGATCTGTGCCTGTGTTGGAGAAGAGGAATCGACTCTACCTAGGTAAACAATGTCCGATCACGAACCGTGGTGTAAGTGGGGGACCATGATGGAGGTATGATACCGCATGTACGGCTACACGGCATAAGAAGAGATATCAGCAGAAAGAGGCTGGTGAATTGGAGAACCACAGATGGGCCGACTCTGTGCTGAGCTGAGAGAGAGAGAGTGAGGAGGCTATGATATCATGTAAACCGCCTACTCCAATGTTCAATGCTTATCAGCAAGAGTGAGTTTCAATCTGTATCAAACACAGAAATACAATCAGTCTTGGATCTACACTCCCAATCGCAATCCTCGTCTCATCTCTGCATCAAATGCCTCCCCCAACCCCAAAAAAATACCCTGTTTTTTTCTTCTTCCAACCACGCCTCGACCCAAGCCATCATACCATACCATCTGCAATTCTGCCCTCAAATCGCTGTCTTCTTCGGACGCTGCTCGGCGTCCCGCACAGGACAGCTGCGGGGTGTTTGGCGCTATCTCGCACTTTCATCTCCGAGCCAAACATGGGAGAAGCTAAAGCTCTTAGTCTTGGGATCCGCTCGCGCGCAGTTCGAGTCTATTCTTAATCTCACATGCTTTGTTTTCTGCCTCTTGTCATCTTTACAGTAGCGACTCAGCTAGCTTTTCATCCCCACGCCGTTGGTCGATTTAGCCACTCTTGGCTCTTGGCTCTCGGCTGCTAGGCTTTCCCCGCATTCTCTTCTTCTATTCTTCTCTAGGGTAGATTCATGTCAGAAATCCATCTGCTCGTCTGCGTATTCTTGTCTTGAGGGTTATGTTATACTGGAATATAATAAAGAATTTGCTCAAATTAGCATCAAGAACAAGTAGTAATGTAGTCAACTTGCAGTAATATCCCTCTCCTCATATCAACTTTGTACCCCATTTCCCCAATTATGGATTATGCTGGCTTACAACCACGCATTTGACTTCCAACTTCACTTTCCACCATGCATCGCCGTTATCCTCCGGACGCCCGGTCTTTGATACCCAGCCTTCAAGGTTCTTTACAATATTCCCTGCTTGCCTGTTTCACCTCGTGACGGTTCCCATCTACCAAAATGTCCCGCAATGCCGTAGGAACTCCGATCTGTCATGGAATCCCAACTCTATTCCTGGTCCGCAGTACGGATATGACTGAGGCCTGCCCGTTTGCTTACCCCTGGCGCCAGCGCTTCGGCCGGAGCGCGAAACCGACGCCGGAGAATAATTCCATCTTGACGCGGTGCATCTCGGCGTTTAATACTAACCTCGGGTCTGTTTAACCCTCAGTCCCGTATCACCTCGTCTTGTAATTGTCTCATACTAGACATCGAGAGCGTTTGTTTACCCAACCAACTCGATTGTCTTGATCTCAATGCACTCATCCTCTCTTTTGCGCACCAGACATCACTTCATGTTCAACACAAATTTGATACTTTCAACCATCAATTTCGCAAAATATACGCATCCTTTTTATGACTTATGTTGTCAAGTCCCATCCCAGAGTTTGAATCCCTCCATCTACGCATACATCCGTAAAGCGCCAGCCCAAGTATAACCCATGCTCGACCAGATCGCCACAAAGTAAATGAAATCACCACTGCACCTGGCTCTATGCAGCCCGTATTCCTCACATCAAAAGTCCAAAAATCAGGGGTACGGGTATCGGCATTGGCGGCGCATCTTCCTCGTAATCGTCAAAATCACTTGAATGATCGTTGTCATTCCATCCAGCACCCCCTTCTTGCTCGTCTCCATCGTCATATTGACCTTCGTCGTCGTCGTCTTCTCCATCAGATCCGCCCATGAAAGGGGGGAAAAGGTCGAGATCCGAGTCATCAGAATAGTCGTCAATATCGTCGCTGACTGAAGCATCGTCGAGGTCGAACTCTTCAATCTCGTCATCCTCCTCGTCACCCCAGATCTCAGATAGTGTAGGTTCCACGTAGGGGATGTCGAGGGCCTCCAAGACCTTTTGCCCTTCGACTCTCAAGTGCTCGTTTTTCGGGATTGCCTTCTCCACGAGTTCCCTGATATCCATACCATCAAGAGTATTGACATCAGTTCTTAATCCAGCATCGAGCAACCGGCTAGCGAAAGTCCAGTTGAATTGTGTTCCAGCGGCCCTCGACTGCTGCCCTCTTTTTTGAGTACTCGTACTGCTTTGCTGAACAATAAGACATGCCCAGCATTCTCGATGCAGTCTTTCTGGCTTGTCACGTAGCGCGTCTGGATGCTTCGCAAGTATTTGGATCGCCTGCGGTTGATACGCATGAGTGATGGTGTACATCAAGGCACCATCTGGCATGGCTCTTGTGGCCATATTCACGTCCGCACCCCCGTTCACCAAGACCGGTGTGGTTCGCCAACAGGACCTTGATTTGAAGCTGTAGTACAGCGGGGGTTCGCCATCGAGTAGCTCATTGGGGTCCTCGCCTCGTTCAAGTAGCACTTGAATCAGGCGTGAAGGTTCATCCGAGGTCGGGGACTGGCTTTCCAAACAGCGGAAGATTAGGCCCTTGCGCAGTTCCCTCGGTGTTGGTACCGCCTTCATCAGATCGGCTGCCCGTGACCATAGCTGGTTTTCAAGCGCTGTTTTCAGGAGGCGCACCAAGAAGGCGTCTGACGGACCTGACATGCCGTACTTGGCGTAGTCGATAAGCAGGATGAACTCGGTCTTTCCATCATCATACGGATCATATACCGATGCAGAGAGAAGATTTTCAAGTTCTCCCGGCTCTGGCCGACCACCATTCTCGAGAATAGTATCGGCAAGACTTAGATTTCCATGCACAATCGCTTCTGTAAATGGGCGCCTCACAGAGATACCCTTTTCGTTTGGATCGGCCCCGCGCTCAATCAGCAGCTCGGCTAGAGCGGCGTGCTGGTTGTCCCAGTCACGGCTGAAGTAGGGCTCACAGCGCCGCGAGCAGATGATGTTCAGTGGGGTGACTTCTTCCATGGAATCTTTCATGGTTGCTCCCGCATCAAGCAACATCTTGCCAGCGTCATACAGCCCCAAGATAGCAGAGCCTTCGGCCGCCTCACCCACTCGCGCGAGTGCAGTCAGCCCATCATGATCCAATGCGTTGACATTAGCCCCGCCGTCAAGCAAAGCTTGCATGGCGTCTGTGTTACAGCTCGCGCTTGCCACCATCAAGGGTGTCATCCCAAGAAGGGCTTCTCGTGCGTTGACGTCGAAACCCTTGGCAAGAAACTTTTCGATGATCTCAGCTTCAGAGATCTTGCTTAGGGGCTTTGGGGGAGGTCCGAGAGGATCAAAAAAGTCTTCGGGCCGTAATTGACGAGGCCCCAAGATCAGATGAAGGATGCTGAAGCGGTGCACTGACAATGTTGTAACATCTGCACCCAAGTCGATGAGTCTGGCGGCGTCGTCAAATCGACGCGAAAAACAAGCCATCATGAGTGGCGTCAAACGTGTCTCAATGAGTCGTCTGTCGATATCGGCGCCGTGTTCGAGCAGATATGGGACTATTGTGTCCCAATGTCCGTACCATATGGCTTGAAACAGAGGTGTTCCCATGAAGGGCCCTTCCACGTTGACGTCTTCCTGGTATTTTTTCTCTATCAAAAACTGCAGCAAGTCCAGCATGTTATGCTTGGCAGCGTGATGCATCGCGGTAAGTCGGAACCGACTCGAGTCCCGAGTGGCGTCATCGTCTCCCCATGCGTTGGCATCTAATTCAAAGTCGATTCCTTGGTAGATGATGTTCGACGCTCCCCGTTCCAGGAGAAACTTTGCCGTTTCTTTTTGCCCATGGCACATAGCAACATGTAGAGGTGTCCAGTTTCCGCCATGCAAATCCTCGAGCTCTTCCTCGTCAACGGCCTGGGACTCTGTAAAAGCTTCAATAGGTAGATGTGGGCGACATAGGCAAACGCCCCACGAGGCCGCGTCTATGGATGCTCCTGCATCAAGCAGAATCTCGATCATGTCTGTCCGTCCCTTGCTCGCAGCGACGTGGATAGCCTCCCATCTGCAGTCGCTAAAGATGCCGTCATCGCAGCCACTCTCGAAGCAGCCGCAAGTATCGTGTTGTACGTATGATACGTCCAGGTCGGTGGATTCAGCGTCGTCGTCGATCCTCCAGTCAACCTCATCGTAGTAAGTGCTTCTGTAGTTGAACCATTTATGCGCAGGGTCGATGCGTGGCTTGGGTCTGTGAGTGTATGCTAGACGGGACGGGTCGATGCCAGCTTCAAGGGCGCGGCGTAGCAGTCGGACGTCCTCATGTTCGACGGCCCAATGCAGAGCCCCCGGCCTGTCCGATTGAGCCTCGCGCTTCCAAAGAATAGGGCTCGCGATGTCGTAGCAGTGCCGGTTGACGCGGGAGAGAGCAGCTAGATCGTATTTCTTGTGGAGGAACGAGGCAATGCTATGCAGCACCTCGTTGGGCAGACGATCCAGCGATGGCATGGCGGGTGTGTAGCTGTAGATGTACAGATCAGAATGAGGGGACGAGGACTCATGGAGCTCTGAAATTATTACCATACCTCCACTGCTGGTTATGATTTTCCTCAAAAAGCCGACGCCATTTAAGCGCGTCACCCTAAGTCTAACTGGGAAAGCTCCTGCAGGGGACCTGGCAAGAGCCAACCACTTGTGCCCGTCATTTCTCGATAGCGGTCCCTGCCCCGCATTTTAGTGCAAGTCAGCCCTGCTCACACTATAAACCCTGGGCTGGTTTGGATTTGAAACGTGATACGTACTGGATATTTCAAGCAATATCAATGATTTACTCAATTGGAAGCATGTGTAAATGACTGAGTCAACTAAAAGGTATTTCTTCATCTTGCACGCTTGACGATTCTCGGCCAATGAATCTCATTATATGCTCTCGCCTAGAAGGCGCAAGCTCTGGCTCATCATCTATTCTCAACGTCACCGGGAAAGGAGCCCGTGTTCTTCCAGTTACTGTATACATACAGCCTGCACAAATTACCTCTCATGGCTGACAACAAATGGAGGAGACCAAGACTTAATACCAGACCGCAGTCGGCCTCATTCTGTCTTATACTCCCATGCGGGAAGCCAACCAACCCCTGAACGACCGAGAGGCGTCAACTGAGCCACATGTTCTCTCTCTCTCTTTTTTGATAAGTTCACGAACTGAGAAGTAATAGGTTATTAGAGAGGCAGCTACCTAACCGATATCCTATGTTGACTCCATTACCAAGAAAGATGGGCGTGGGAAAGCCACGACTAGATCAATATGGCAAGGTTCTGTCACGTCTCTTTGAATTCTTAGCACTCTTCTTTATTCTCAAGAAAAGTCATGGCCCTCGCCTCATCAGCTTGGAGGCTCCCACTGACCGTCAGGGCGCTCGACGCAGGCTCCTCAAAAGCTTGAGCCTTATCTGTGATTACAAAAAAGGTGGAAATACGACAACTTCAATGGCTCTTGACTCCCATCGAGAGAGCGTCATCTTTTGTATCGCAGCAAACTCAACCCCCAACGAAAATGTCCTCGTATTTCTCTCCGAAATCCTCCAAAATCTACGCCAAGAGCCAAAGGTTACAGAAACAGACCGAAAGACATTGAGTGATAAAATAGCCAAGAAATGCATCTACTTTGCCACTCCAAGGCTGAAGAAGGAGTGCAAGCTGCTATCAAATGCCGCGAAAGAGTGTGAGAGGTACCTGGAAGCAAACACGACAGCGGTGCAGACAACTGGTGAGGCAGACCCAAACACAACAAGTTGATACTGGGCTAATATAGAATCAGGAGCGAGTGCACTTTTAGAGTGGCTACGCAAGTTCTCGCCCGCCAAAGAAACCGATATCTTTACTATGTGCCAGGTTGCTTATAGTTGCCGTCATGATAAGCAAATGGTGACATTGGAGACCCTGAGTCAAGAGCCCAGTGCAATCCCCGAAAGAGTCAAATTGTCGTTTCGTACAGTCAGACATTTCATAGGCCGTCTATCCGAGCGAACACGAGTGGCCACCAACCTTGTTCACGATACTCTGCTCTTGGAACCACTCCTCAGCTCCTACATAATCAAGAGAGTCGAAGCTCCAACCCCAGCAGCCGTACCAGAAGGGGATGGACTCAGAAACCTCAACTCTATTGTCAAGAGGATGCTCCCCGCAAACGACCCACGCCTTGAGGATATACAACACTATATGGAACGATTAGATGCATCGATGCAAATTGAAGCCGCCATCCAGACCATGTATGACGAGGAACATACAAAACCTCAAGTACATGCAGAGATACAGATGCTGGAGGAGTTTCACCGCAACAAACGCAAGTTTGTCGACGGTGACCGTTACATAGCCTGCAGCAAGCCCGCGTGCCTCTGCTGCAAGTTCTATTTCAGACATCATCCAGGGGAATTCGTTGAGCCTGATTCTCACCAGAAGGTGTACCTGAACTGGCGGCCAATCGACCTGCCTGGTGGCTGGAAAAACGAACATTGGAAGGATCAACGCCATACACTGGCAGAAATCAGCTCAGAGCTGAGAAAAGCCGTAGTTGAGCAAATCACGAACCGGAAGAAGCCTGCGCCCTACCAACCGGACTCTGCAACAAACATCACTACGACTATGGACTTTTTTGACATGTCAGAAGTTGAAGACCTGTTTTCAAGTGAGGGCCGGGAAAGTGACGGTGAGTTTGACAGGATGTCTGTTCACCCTATATTGCTGACCAAATGCAACACTCGCAGATTCTGCATTATCACAACAAGATGAACACAGCACTGATCACGAAGCGGAAAAAAGCGACGATGAATCTGACGAAGGCGTCAAGCTGTAATTTAATGTGAATCTAATTTTGGTTGAAAGTCCCTCAAGTTCATTAAAGCAGCTTCAAGCCCTTGTGTATCAAGTCTAACAAGAAAAATCGCTTACGAATGGAACCATGACTGCAAGAAACGCAGACAAAAGTCCTATTATTTAAAACTACCTAACTCTTTTCTTCCCACCGTGCTTCTCCTGCATATGCCTCTTCAGGTTATAGTTGATCGTAAACCATCCACCGCATTGCAGACACTGACAGGTCTTTCGAGACCGGTGAGTCTTGAAATGACGACGCATGTCTTTCTGCCATGCACTCTTAAAGTTACACCCAGGCTCAGAACAACGGACAGGTTTGTGATGAGTCCGAAGGTGATTGCTTTATCTCATTGTCAGCAACACATTTGATCTGGACAAGGGACGCTGGCAACTCACTTCCTCTTGCGGTTATCGCCAAAGGTCTTCTGGCAGTCCGCCCAATTGCAAAGGAATGTCCCATCCTTTACAAACTCGTTCTTTTTCAAACGTGTGAGAGGATCTTCTTCGAACTTATGCTTGCCATTTGTGTCTGAGCTGGAGCTGTTACCTGTAGAGGTGTCGGCAGGGGACGAATCGAAATCTAGATAAATGGCGTTGAATGAATGTAGCTGCATTCCATCATTACCAAAGGCAGTAGGAGAGCATGTACCAGAGACAAAATCACCCGTCTGGTTGAATTCAGGAGACTCACTCTACAGAGTGCTAACATCCTGTGAACCAGAGGGTGATGGCTGTCCTTGATGCATTTCGTCCAAGGCCAGAGGAAAGTCGGATCCTGGGAACGAGCAAGTATAATCGATACTATCGAGATGCGGATCTATCTCGATATTCGGCGATGAGAAATCAGCACCGTAGAGATCGCTGTTGGCTTGAGGCATAAAGCCCTCAGCCATGTGAATGCCTTGTTGGCCCACGAACGTGTCAAGAGAAGGGACATTCTGCATCAACGACTCCGGTTGAAGCCATTGCTCCGCATCTGGAGAGTATGTCACTGTGGGCAAGGCCTCGAAGCTTGTTGCGCACACTAGATACAAGGAAATGTAACGTCAGCAAACTGGCCGGTGGAGTTTGTCAAGTACAATGACTCAAGCTTGACACTTACGATCGAGTGGATAGTCCGAGTCCACGGAACTCAAATCCGTGGACCCGTCCTGAATCTGGGGAAGTTGATATCTATAGTTCATGAACTAGACGACTGTTGTGCTGTAATTGCGAGGAGGGATGCTTTCGCAGACAAGGTTCAGTATTAGAACAGCGTCAGAGGGCGGGCACTTTTATATCCTGTCATGCCTCTTTTCTCCGAGCACAAAGTGTCTCACCCTCAGTCTCGGCATGGCGCAAAGGCAATTGGAGATGACACTTTGAACAGGCTTTATCGCGGCCTCTTGGGAGCGGCATGTGCCAATGATTGAGGGGTCAGACGGCCCAAGGCAGCCATGACAACCCCTCAATGGCAGGGCAGATCATATCATGGCTATTTGGTTGGCCATGCCTGTTGGTTCAAAGTGTAAAAACATGGGCTAAGGGAGGCCTACCTATATGTTGGTCGAGGCCCATTGGTTGGAGGGAAGAGTTGGCTGTATGCAGATTGGGGTAAGGAAACTTTGATTTAGACTGCCTTGCCTGATGTGCTTCGGCTGTCTATTTTGAGAATTCCGCTGGCTTTTTATTGGAGATGCAGAGGGGACTTGTGCCTGGCGAACTGATGAGGCTCGCAATCAACACTTATCACGGTGCCTTGACTGGAGGCTCTACAGAAAGTCTAGCTAGCCACCACGTTGAAGTGATTTACCATATCAGGTAAAAATTAGGATTATAATTAGCATGACAGATCAGCGTGGTAGTCAAAGCTCTATTCTGCTATAGAGCGTCTGTCAACACATTCTGTCATTGATGATGTCTGCAGCTCTAGTCAACCATGTTCAACTTGACGCTGTATGTCATGATCGAGATTTGTCCTGTTCATCAGGCTGCTTGCTCAGGTTGTACGAATCCTAGCAAGCCTCTTGCTCTCACGACAACAAGTTTGGACGAATTATCAGTGGATCGCCATGTCGTTGAGATGTGAACCACAATTATGATATAATGAACGAGCCTCAGGGGTGATCTTCGCAGCGACACTTACACAGGGACCTGGAGTGATATCATCTCAGAGAATCTGAAACCGCCATTCCCGTAACGCTCTGTTGGGAGTTGGATAGAAACGTCATGGGCGTTGATAGACAACATTTCCACGCCCCTGCGGCTGCAATGCCATGCCATGCCATGCCACGCGTTGAGAAGAGGTCGACGTGTAACATACGGAACATGCGCTGTATTACCAAATGGAAAGACCGTGATTTGTGTGACAAGAGACTGAGGCCAGCTGCAGTGAACTCACCAACAATGCCGTTGAACAAAGGATCCTATTCCTTGGCATCGGCCTCGACCGCAATCTCAGGTCCACTCAATTGGGTTTATTTTATTGCTGTGCATGTGACGAAAGACGGCCTGATTATGGATATTATGAGATCTTCAACAGCTGGGATCCCCGGATAAGTGAGAATCGCAATCTCTTTACGTCAGAAACACTGGATCTCTCATGACGATGTTCATTTGTGCTGTTTGAGATAGAATGGCTGATGCTATTTTGAGCACATTTCACAGACAGACAGAAACAGAACCAGTCAGTGAATTGGTCATTGTCGGCTCATGGCATGACGCTATTACAGAACCCGACCCCTCTAGCCCTCGCATCTCTTGGCTTCAGGGCCCCGACTCGGCCGTGCAGCACTCCCCGCACCCGCACCGGCGATCCCTGTAGCCATTCGCTAAAATCGCCTGGGCCAAGATCCACCGGGAGCGAGCGGGCCTGCCGGCCCACCGAGGATCCGCAAAAGGTTCTCCACCTCGAGATCCTCCAGCCACTTCTTGATGATTGATCGGCCACTTCAGCTGCCCAGAAACTTGAGCCTTGCAATCATCGTTACATTGACCAGCTGAGGGCCACTTCGAGGCGGCATTTAAGACCTTCAAGGCCCCCGCGTCTGTTTCTTTTGTTCTCTCGTATCATCAGACATCAAAGACTGTATCTACATCATAGACAAAGACACTATCTCGACTCGTCACCACTCTTCCTTCATCCTCCCTTCTCTTCGACGTCCTCTCTTCAGTCTTGTATTTTTTTTTTTTTTTCACTTTCGCCTCACCTCTCCTCGACCATGCTCACCTCAACCTTCCTCCTCAGCCTCATCGGCCTTGCGGCGGCCTCACCGGTCCAGCCCCATTACAACACCAACCCCCAGTACCCTTCACGCTCGACATCAAAGGGCTTCAAGCTCGTCGTCAACGTCACAGATCACTCGAGGGACTTTGATCCTCCCATCAACAACCAAGAAATCACCAGCATCCACACCGGAGCTGGCCAAGCCCTCGTCGGCGTCATCGACAAGGACGGCCGCATCTTCTACCAGAACGGCACAAAGGAGGAGCGACAAAACGGCGAGGCTACCGTCATCAGCGACGGTGGCACTCCTCTCACCCCCAATGGCATTGGCCTCAAGCCCTCCGAGAAAGACAAGAACCTCTTCGGTGCTACGCTCGACTTTGGTGCCGGAACCCCCGGTGTCCAGTTGAACCAGCCCGAGGACCCCTACACCTACCTGCTCCCCGAGACCTTTGTTGCTTGTAACAAGAGCCTCGAGTATTACCAGGGCAAGCACTTTATCGTCATCGAGCAGGCCCACCTCACCATCACCAAGGACAACAAGATCGAGCGCAACATCCCCGAGGGCTGTGCTCCCATCCGCCTGGTGCCCCAGTGTGCCGAGCTGGAGGACCTCCCCAAGGGATCGTACTCTAGCCACAAGTACGCTCTCGACTCCAAGTGCTACGAGGATGTTGCCAAGATCCAGTGGGAGAAGTACAGTCCTTAAGCAGGACCCCCTTAATGCAAGAGCGAGACGGATTGTAATGATGATGCATGGATAACGATTGTTAATAGCTTAGTAGTATAATTAGGACCCGGCGTTAATAGCCTTGATAATGTACAATACGCATTGAACCACAAGACATGCTTCCATTGATTAGCTGTGCATCGTGATATCGCTGCAATATCTCAGTTCAGATAATAGACAATCCAGCGGTGAGGCAGTAGGTGGGTGGCACAACAGTAGGCACAACAGAATCTAGACTTGCCAAGCTGCTGGGTAGTCCGAAGCTAGCCTGTCAGCCTGTGTAGCCATGATGACTTTTCTCGCAATTTTCCTCCGGAGGTTGCGGATGAAAGAAAGGAATATCAGCTCCGCCAAACTCAATTGTCAAGCCTCCCAGGCACACAAAGCCAAGCGAGCCGAGCTATTGCACTGTCTTTGGCTGCCTAAGCTTTACCTTTGCGGATATTACCGTCTTATAAGAGGAAGCAGAACTTAAATAATAACTTTATTTATAATAAACCTCGGCTCGAGTCAGTCTCTTTGCCACGTTACTTTGACATGTTGGAAAGGCTGTGGCTTAGAGCCGTTCCGTGCAGTTCGATAATCTCGAGCCACAACAGGCAAAGAACGAATCTATTCCATATCGCGAGGTCTAAAGTATCATGATGCGTATGGACCAGTCGAAATCACCAGTCATTTCCCGTTGGGTTTGTCTTTGAGTCACGGACACCTGATTAAACTTGTGCCTTTCTCAGGAGACACGTGATTCCTAAAACTGGCGTCAATGGTGATGTTTAAGTGTAGAAAATTTTCTTGAATATTATCAAAGTCTTAAACTTTCTTATCAAGTTGATTAGAGGGCCTCTGGACCTCATTCATACCACTAAGTGCCTTGCAATCCAACCTTTATCCGAGGCTTGTGGTCTTGAATAGGGGTAAGTACAACTTTGGGAGTGGCCACTCTAGAACAGCTCACTTTTAACATTATCAATACTATAATAATACTTTGAAATAGTCTCTTATAAGTATACATCTTTTGCCTCCTTATGTATGATGTTCACGCTCGAGGTTGAACAAATCAAAGCATTGGACCTGCACTTCTATTATCGCATTACCTTCAGATACGGTCGAGACGTTGTGAACCCAGTGACAATGAGGCCCAGTTGTTGAATTAAATGTATCAAGTAAACCAAGCTACATGTAGAGATGCTTTTCACTCTCTGCAGTTATTTTGGGTTACTTGATGGCTCTGTTGTGATCCAAGATTCAGGGGTAAGCAGGATCACGAGGAAGACAACAGGGGCAGGGAGACGTGCAATATCTGTTAATGAGAAGTGAGAGGCTAGAAGAACAAGGAAAGAAAAAAGAAAACAAGAAACTCATATACAATGCATTTCGTCTATCCCCATTGTTCGACCCCCTGTCCAAGATACATTGTTCACCTGGCCTTAACCCGACAGCCATTGCCAGTGCCATGAAAATGCCCAATGAGATGCCAACAGTGGATCTATCTGACCAAGGGGCTTACTTTGTTTGGTTTTCTTTTTACCTGGAACCCTTTTCTCTTCTGTCTCCCTTACCATAACGTGAACTGGCCGTCTCATCGGTATTTTCCTTCCATAGTGAGGTGATCTCATCTAATAATCATCACTTGCACAAAGCCTGAAGGTTTCGCCCCTTCTGTTATCACCATCTAATCCTTCTTTGCCGCCGTACGCCATCATCACCCTCACCCTCTTCCAAGACTGATCTATCGACACGCCTACTCAACTAGCACCCGGGGAAGTTTCTCTTCAAACAAGATGGCCGCTCCTGTGAGTTCTCAGAGAAATACATGTTCATCCACAGCCTCTGACGGGAGAAAGAAGATTGAGGTTAACCTCCAACTCGACCGAAATGTTGTATCGTTCCGACCAGCTGGCATCGCTCCCGGTCTACCCAACGGATTCGTTCGGTCCGAGAAAAACAGTTTGAACGATCTAGCCCGCGTCTAGAAGGCGCTGGGAGACTGAGTTGCACCTCACACACCTGTTGAACTGACCACTGAGCTCCGTGACTACTTCATAGTCACAGTCCTGCATGGATTCCAACCTTTCAGCGACACTCCCTTGTCTCTACCTGAACTTCCCGAAAGATCTCGCGACCAGACGCGCATCAGAGCTGGGACCCTCGACACGGATCTTCCAAAGTCAGCCTCGAAGCGCAAGAGGCAAGACGACGAGGGGACGGAGGCGCCGGTGCCCCGAAGACTGCGAAACCGGCTCCAAGGGTCCCCCGTATGGCTCACCATAACCATCAGCAACCCAATGTGCCCCCTCAAGTTCATCTGGCGTGACGACAGTAGCCAGATCATAGGGGACGAGCACATCAAGTTTGACGATGCTACCTTGCTGGATTTGCAGAAAAGGTCTATCACCAACTACAACAACCACGAGGAGAAGCGAGTAAATGCCTTCAACAAGGAACTCGTTGTTGCTGTAGCCAGACGACGCATCAAGAAGTGGATCGATGCAGGAGCCACTGAATTCCATGGAGACTTTGCACCGGTCGATGATGAAGACAAGAATGTTGACCTTGTCAAGCCTGTTCTGGCCCTGGATAGACTCTTTCGTCTGGCGTTTTGATTGCTGCGCGGTACGGAATTGTGACGATTACCGTGTTGCCTCATCGTCTAGCATAGACTAGTTCTGTGCTTGCAGGAGAACGTATTGTCAGTAAGTAGGTTTCTTTGCAACCGTCACATTGTTTTGAACACCATCTAACCACTGAAGGATCCATATGATCTGTTATTGAGAACATGCCACATGCGGCTGGGTTTACGGCTTTGGGAGTGCGGAACAAACGAATGCATGTCGATGATTACCGAGAGGATAGGGGCTTGTACTTGTAACTAGGATCCCTTAAATGTTGAGAATCGACGTCTCCTCTACTTTGCAACCTGTCTGTTGGTTGATGACTGGCTGTGTCTGTGTCTGTGGCTATGGTCAATATCTACACACCCATTCTCCTCATCCTACTCCAGAAGCCGAAGTAATGTATAATCATTGTCGTCGCTGTCTATATCTCGTGAATAGGTTCCGGGCCGGTCTCAAAACATTTTGGGAGGCAAACTCTTCCCTGGATAATGAAACAGAACCTTCTCTACAGTGGGCGCTTTGTTAGTGTTGCTGATATCATCTCAGGGAAATCCATGTTCTTCTATAGCCCCTGAAGAAGAAGGAAGATGGAGGTTGAGCCCACCATGTTCAGGGCTCCTATCCTAATAGTGCCTCAAACAGCTCAAGAAGATAGGCGAGAAACCACCCTACGACAAAGTCAGAGGTCACTACGCTCGGGATTATGCTGAGCGCAAAAACTACTCGCTCAGTAAGCAGGATCTCACCCAGAAGGCAACAGAAGACTTATAGTAAGTGAGAAGACGGGGGTTGAACATCTTTCAAAGTCACGACACGCATAGACATAGCTAGAAAGGGGTAGGTAACAATGCCAGACGTATCGATTTGGGATAATCACCTTGGTAATACAGACCATGATGAACACTGAATATTTCCCAGGCTATAATTATATAGGAGAGATAGATAATGGTGCAAGTAAGAGAAGCCAACCCCAGTGACTAAAGCTTGACTGTTAGCATTTATACATGTCAAGTGGCACGTCGACGATGATGGGCAAGGTTTCTTTGACCAGAGCCTCCTGTTTTATTTCAGCAGAAACTTCCTGTTGTCGTTCATTGAAGGCTAGATTCTTTTTTATCCCTCTCGCTGGCTCCTATTCATCTGTCGTCCTTTTCAGCTGCACTTGTAGATACCCCATTCTTTGAGCAGCCTCGTTCTCCTTTTCCTTAGTAGTCATGTTGTCTTTCGGATCCTTAGAGAGTTGGAGCTGAGGAGGCTCTGGATGAATGACTTGAGATCGATTGAAATCACGTCCTCAACGTGTTTTGCTCTTGTTGGGAGCTTCTGTGCGTCGAGTTTGACGGTATGCTTGCGGAGCTTGCATCGTGGGAATCTGTTCCCAGTGTCGCAGGACCCAAGCCCAGTCAAGTCTCTTGCCGCCTGGCCAGTCCAAGTGTCTCTTGACGATCGAGAATACTTCAACCCAGATTACTATGTCTGTTAGTGTAGTCAATGCGACCAAGATGAGATACATACTGTTCGCGAGGTTTCTCACAAAAACAACAAGCTTGGGTACGATCATAAGGGTCTTGGGCAGCCTTGGGATCGAATGGCAATATGGTGAAGGGTGAGGTGGCGCCGGCAGCCTATGCATGAGTTAGCTCGGCTATAGTTATCATATGGAGTAATTACTTGCCTTGATCACGTCGCGCTTTGCATCGAACATCTCATAGTGGACCGTATCTTGATTTTGCGAAGCTTTGCGGGCTATTCGACCGGGAAGTGCGAAGAGCTTCTAGTTGGGAAGATGAGAGGATATCCTTGGTATTTCTGAAAGTTTCAGTTAGTTTGTCTAATAACAGTATTGGGGCCAAGGGAGTACTTGCGTACCAGCAAAGGGCCTCACAGGAGCCTTTCGTTTGCTGCGTTTCCGCTTCCCATTATCTCATCCACGACATTGAGAAGCTTGGGCAACATCCAGCTATGGGGATAATGATCAGCTTATCAAGTTACAGATATTTCGTGCTAAAGGGGGCAGTACTTGAGTAGCATTGGTAGTAGTTCAACGCAAGGCTGATGGCGTGCGAGCAATCGAGAAGAAGAGGTTGAAAAAGAGCAAGTAGAAGCCGCCGTAGAGATTGCTTTGCTTGGCTCTCTATTTATACTGTTAAAAGATAGAAACAGCAAGTTGCAGCATATGCTCGACTTGTGACGGGGGATGTGGTTGATGATGAATAAAGACGAAGGAGAAAAATAGGAACTTTACAAAATTTATGAATATTTAATACTTGATATAATTACATAATTGTCATTGTTAGGTACCTATCCGGACAATGGCCAGTGCCCTAACGTCTGCCCCCTTTAGCAGTGCCACTCGCTACCTGCATCTCGTCACCTGCTTCTGCCAGCTACTGGCTCCCTTTCCTTCTCTCTTCACCCGATAAACATTCCGAGACATAACAAGGTCGTCACGAACCACTCTTGAGGTGTAAAGTAACAAGGAGAAGCAACGTGTGTATCAAGGGCCACTATATGTTTCATCTGATTCAACTGACTGAATATTCAGGACCGCTCACTGCTCTTCGGAAATGTCGACGGAACCTGAGCAGAAAAACACGGCAAAAAAGGCCCTCGACGAGGTGCCAGGCCAGAGAAGTCCACACTCATGTATCAACAACGTCTCCCAGCTTTCCCTCCATGAGAGCCAAAAGCTTGTTGACCTCATGCGCATGTTCCTTCAGGTGCGCCAGAGGCAGTTGGGGGAAAACATGCTACCCGATACGGAGGCCATCATGAAGTTCTACATCGTGGTCTTTACCAACTGGAATAGCAGTTCTGATGAATCAACCGATGCGCCAATCCTACCTGACTTCAGCCCTGAGGAGACTCGTCTCGAAGTCGGTAAAATCAAGGACACCTATCCCGGAGGCAAACACTTCCAACCTGTCTACCTTGGCTTCACTATCACTGGAAAGCGCCCAGATTCCGCCCAGTAGCACTGGACGGACAGGGAGCTTGTTCCAGTTCCGCTGAAATATGTCGAGTTCAATCAAGGATACGACGAGCTCATCAGCCAGCGTATAGCATTGAATTATCATGATGTGAAGGAGACTCTTCGCATCGTCACTTACAACGAGAACCAGATCAAGATGGCAGCTCGCCGACGCATCGTGAAATGGGCAAAGGCGGGCACTGACGAAAGTCCATCCGTTGACCCAGAGGATACCATTAGTCGCCTTGAGCCCCTGTTGATGTCACGAGTTCTCATTACACAGGCGTGCTTTCGAGAAGAGGGGTGTGAGACTCAAGCACAGGAACTGGAAGCAGACTACATTATCCCCATTGCCTCTTTGCCAAACGTAAGTGATAACATCATACCTGGTATTGGAGATGTGTACCTGACATAGTCTGCAACAGTAGAGATCTGCCTTAGATGGGGATACATGGCTTTCGCCTTACCATCAGTACCACCAGGAGCAAGTATCTTTTGGCTATACTTTTGCTTTTGGCAGATCAAAATACATTGGAACAAACGAGCCATGCTGTTAACGCTTATTATGATGCTGTTGGTCCAACTCTACAGGACCTGACTTGGCTGGAGGGAAAGGGCCTCATGCACCTCTATTATTTCATCACCATCTTCAATTTTCTTGTCTATCATCTGTCGCTAACCCACCATGAGTGATTCGACGAGCGGTATTGTTTTGCACAATGTTCCCCAGGCGACCCCTCTAGTCTGATCTGGCTTGACACTGAAGCGTTCCAGATTCGATAACGTTATCATCCAAATGTGCAACCAAATGCATTTTGTCCATGGCACCGCCGTGATGCCCCTCAAGGATGTCATCATGAGACAAACAATGGAGGTTTTGCCATCTTGGGGGTGTAAGTATGCCCTGCGGCATGGTTTCTTAATAACCTTAAATTTACGTACGTTGGTCTAAAGACTGCCAACTATCACAAGGAAGCCCACAGGTGTCGTCTAAAAAGTGAAAGAATTTAGTTAAAACTTACAAGAGGCTTTGTGAGGGCCTTCTGATTTTTCTATTCACAACTGATATTGATATTGGTTCTTGTATTTGGTAGCAAAAGAACAAGCATAGTAGAGTGAAGAGATATTGGAAGAAGTTGAGAGAGTTTTCAAAGAGAAAGGTGGTGGTGAGGCCTGGGCCCAGAAATGTGAATGTGCTGGAAGCCCCTTTTCCACCTTTCAACTTCCTAGCAACTTGGGTAATAATGGAGAGTTAGTTATTGATTCATTCAAACATATATACATACATAAATCGAACTCTGGCAGTGCCAGCGGCAGTTACAGCAGCTACTGCAACGCGTCACAATAGAAATAACCAGAAGCGATGCAGAAAATCTTCTCCTTACAAGTCCTCTCCCCTAAGCCAACTGCACCAAGAACACGCCGTCAGATTCGAGTGAGTATGTCGGTCTCAATCTTTTCCTTGGAGCTCCACTAACTCTAGTAGAACCACCTCCTCACATTATCGCCATCTCCATCATGTCTGCCAACGAGGAGCTATCTCACCAGCGTGATGTTGACAATATCGCCAACGTTGCCCAAGTCCGCGCTTCAAATACCATCATCAGCTGCCGCAGTCAGTTCACCGCAAGACAAACCCTCGCTCTCACCGACCTCGCTCAGGAATACAAATTCGTCTTGGCAATGCAAGGAGGAGACACAGGATCGTCATCCAAGCCGATCCTTGAGCGGTTCTACGATGCAATCTTCTATGGTTGGGCGAGCGACTGGCCTCAAGATATACACCCAACGTTAGGCAAACGATCTCTGCAAGATGCGGGTGCTCAAGTCGGGACTTTGAAAGTCAACCACCCACCTCGCATCCCAGATGCCCCGATCCTCCCAGCTCGTATGGCTGGGCAGCCAGTCTTCCTCACCGTTCATCTCAACGCCAGGACCAAAACTGTTCAATGGAGTTGGAGGGATGGGAAAGCGAAACTCATTCGATTTCAGTATGCTCGTTTGAATCATGGTGTTTCCGAGGTCCAGGCCAAAGTCCAGGTCATACGCCGTTATGATAGATGCGAGCGAGACAGAATTGTCGACTACAACACTAGACTTATCGTCTACACCGCTCGGTGCCGAATCCGCAAGTGGGCAAAGGCTGGTAGCAAAGTGCGTCCTTGGGTTGACCAAGGGGATCAGTCTGGTCGTATCAAACCGCTTATTCTCGCATCCGACTACCTTGACTCCATGGGCGAAGAGGTCATTCAGGCTTACGTCCCGAACGCAAGTTGATGATTCTGGTTGGCCGGTTGAACGGGAGCACCGATGGCTCTGGTCGTGGTTATGCTGTCTTGCTTGCAGCTTCGCTATCTTCAACAGCTCCCAGGAGATTCCTCATATGCATACTGGTAGGTTGATTTCACCTCAAGCTCTATCTTGGAAAGATTGGCTAATTCTTCATATAGCCACGACGATGTGCTTTCCAGGGACGTGTATATATGGGCAGCCTCTCAGAATGGAGCTAGGGGATTCGGCGGTAGATATAATTCAAGGGCAAGAGAAATTGATCTGTGAACTGAGACTGTCACTTGCTTTTCCCCGTCGTAAACCTGACATATAAAAGGGGGATACATCTCTTGGCTAGGATGACGTTGCTTGTCTGTGTCTGGGACCTTGGAAGCGGACTTTGAACCTGATAACCACCGAAAGTAGCAAGACTCCTACTTCTCCCTCTTCTCCTTTCTTATATTCTCAGTCGTCACTCTCTGCCAATGCTCATGGCTTCTCATCCATTCTTTTTGCTACAGATACAACACCAGAGATTACCAGTCCTTCATAGTGTTACCCTCCGATAACACGGGTAATATACCTAAAATGCTGTGTTGGGTTAGACACGCATCTCTCTTCAGCCGCGTCATTGAGGTACTCATTTCTGATCGTGCGTTTTCTGTTCTCAGAAATTTGTTACACAACTTTCAAACATGTCAGCAACCATCACATTTTCGTCAGGGAAGGCGACTGTTGTGCCAACAGCAGTGTAAATCTGCTACCTAGAGCTCTCGGAGTCCCCGATGTCATACAAGTCATGTGTAATCTCTGTCTTTGAAGGGCCATCACAAGAGATCACGGCCAGCGGTAAAGATGACGCCAAGAGCAAGGGTGACCACCATGTCATCCAGCATATCTGGAGATAAATGCCGCTGGTCGTGATGGTGAAGTAAGGAGGGGATGTTGGTGAAGACTCGCAATTCCCAAACCGTGGTACGGGTAAGCTTTCCGCCTGCATGCTTGTCGATCCAAGGCCAATTCACATACCACAGCCTGAACCTACAGCGTACTGACAATTGATTGGGTTGCCTTGCAGTATGGGCTCGATATCTGAGCTGTACAAAGACCAAGAGGTCTGTTTGAGTAATCGTAGCAAGGGTTTCCAAGCAAATAACACCAAGAGCATGTGTTTGGTAACACGACAGAGCAAGTGCCCTTTTACTACATCTCAAGTAGGAATAACTAGGTAGGAACCGTCTTGTACAGCTTTGTACAAGATCTCATGAGCCATTTAGCCTATTAGGCGATATTGACGGCCGTGATGAAGAAATGATGGATTGCCGTCATGCATTCCGGGTCAGCCAGGGCATATGTTCTGTTCAATGAAGCCTTTGCAGATGATAACTGTATCCTCATGACAGTGATATCATCGATTTGTGACCGTCAAATCGTACAACATCCTATTCTCCTCAACAAGAAACGATCTTTGCCTGTGATGTTGTTGCGCATCGCAGACTTGCCATTTCGTCCCAAGCCAGGGTGAAAGAATCTCGATCCAAGTATCGAGCATTTTAGCCAAAACAGCATATCTTTGGACATGAAGTCCATCATTTCCATCCGCAGATATCGCTGCTGCTGTTGGCTCCCTGCCCTTTCGGCCACGATGAGAAAGGCTTATCTCAACACCATCGCACAACGACATCATCACTGTCGTCATCTCTTGCTCGCTTGTCTGGCTCCATTGATTGGACAACTTGGTCAAGCCACCGTCAGACTGGTGATCCGCCTCTCGAGTGTCGATCCCTGATCATCAACCGCGCACCGAAGGGACGGCAGCCACATTCGAGTTCCAGCGCTCAAAATGCGGAACATCTTCCGCCGTCAA
The DNA here is from genome assembly GCA_021655895.1 of Fusarium sp. NRRL 66739. Lineage (NCBI taxonomy): Eukaryota > Fungi > Ascomycota > Sordariomycetes > Hypocreales > Nectriaceae > Fusarium > Fusarium sp. NRRL 66739. Next base: position 127,907 of record JAJJWO010000206.1, read on the forward strand.
ATAAAGCCGATAAAACTTTATATGCCTCCAGCAACCAACCACATTCATCTTTGTTGAGTTTCCCCGGATTTCCAGAAGGCTGCAATGCCACCCTCCCCCGCACCGAAAGGGCCGCGCACCAAGGAGTAGAGCAATTAGCGGGAGCCAAACGAAATGCAGGTTCAAGATCGTCGAGTTTAAGCTCACTAAATTCTGTAGGTAGCTAGCTGCCTCGGTGTCGGTACTGTAAGGTACTGTACGAATGCACAGCCGCTGGAGTGACAAACTTAATAGTTGAAGAGATTCATGGAGTTCTTGGCCACCATCGGCCCTTTGTCGGTTTCCAAGGCAGACTGGACCCAATATTACGTACAAGCGGCGAGGGAATAAAAGGGGAGTGAGCTTTTCGAATGTCATCGCAGCCAACTGCAAAACGCAAATTGGGTATCCACTCACCTGATGATGAAGCGTCGTTGAGTTGCCTGGCCGAGGGTTGAGAGGTGTCGTGATAGGACAATTTGGTGATACTAACGCGATTCACGTCGTTGAATGCGTCCTATTCTGCGGCACTACCAGTTCCCATCTCCTTGTGGGGATAGCATCGTGCAGCGTCAAGAGTCTGGGGAATGCGGGGGACGAATGGGGAGCATTCTTTTGACCATGACCATCCCGCTGGTTCGGATGGATGTATTTTTGAACGGTCGACGTAGAACAACCTCGGGCACGCTGCAGCCAAGGTATCAGCCTCTCTTCAAGTTGCCGGAGCTTTCGTTGCGCACGAGACCCCGTCGATGTGAGCCAGAGTGGAACTTTTGCAATATCAAAGCGGAGAGCCATATCACTCACGCGCCTTGCCTTGCAACGCTCTCTCACCCACAAACGTTTTCCGTGGCTTGGCAAGGAATGTGTGTCCTTTGTCAACACCAACACCATATACTCTTGAGAAAAATGCAAATTGCCTTCTAAAAACGTCCAAGCCCCGATGTTATACAGTGGTGTGGCTTGGTCTGCAAACCATCATCGTGGTTAACCAGGCGCCAGGGCTCGGCCCTTGACGGCTTGTCGACCCTAACGCTCGGTGCAAAGGATATATCGACTGTTGCCATGTTGAGGCCGCACGAGCCAACACGGCAACGGTTAGAATCCGAGAACACACGACAAGGACAAGACACGACGCCAAACTGGTTCGCCTCGGAAGCCGAACTTTAAACACGGTCATTGTACTATGCAAGTACAGTAGCCCCTTGCCGTTCCCCGCGTTGGTCATCATCTCATGACACACCGACCGAGAAGCGCGGGGACGGTAGGGTTCTCCATTTTCTTGGCCCGGCCGTTGGAGACGGAGTGTGGCTCCAAAACACTTGGCCCGACTTGTTGAGAATCTCCCTGGCAACATTTTTAGTCAAAACTTTCACAATATTACGTACGTGATGATAAAACACAACGGACACGTGAAGTCCATGTGTTTGCGGGGAAATCTGGGGTCGTGGAGAAAATTCTTCTGTGCCATTTTCAGGGGAGATTCCATGGACTTGCTGTTGCAGCACTATTATGGTGTCTAATCACCCTCCTAGTAGCGGAGATCAACAAGACCGCTGTCATGAAACCTCATGGCTTAAATGCAAACGGCAGACCTTCGGTGGGTGATCGACTGGGATGCGAGATTTGCTTTTCATACCCCAGTCTGCCGTTCATGCAAGTATGATTGAATAAACTTACAAAGCAGCTTGCAGAATTCGATATCATGACAACTAGGAGAATCAGCCACATCCGAATATCTGGGCATGATTCCATTGAAGCCATGATGCGCGCAAGAGTCGAGACATGTCCACAGGCCCGATCATAGCCGATACCAGGCTTTCTGCCAGCTCAGTGAGGGCGAAGGATCTAATCGAAGCAGGTGGTTCGCTCGGAGCAGTCGGGGTTTGGCGTTTTCAAGCCCACGCTGATTCGTCCATTGTTCTTTTACCAGCAACGTAGCATCCAACCTCATCTCAAGTCTGTGGCAAATCGGACATGGACCCTAACGCGGCGACGTCGGCTGCCTCCCTTGCAAAGCGATAGCAGAATCCTTGGGTCTGTAAAAAATGATATCAAAAATGGTGGGAGTACTGATGCTCTTGGGTATCGCTCTCGAACTCCCGGCCATGTAAGCAATCGACTGGAGAGCAGACCGACTTCTCACAACCTAATGAAATAGCCGCATCAAGGGTGAACTCGCTTAAGCAGGGGCTATGTGCAAGCAGCTCGAATTGTAATGCCAGCCCGAGGTGCGCTATCAAAGCCACTAGTACGGGCATTTGTATCTCGGGCGGGTATTGGCGAAATGGACAACGTTTTGAACATGGGCTAGTGACAATTGCACGAATGAAGAACAAGACTCGCAGAGCTCAAGTAGAACCGCTCCTGTAAAGATCGGGTCTATGGGCTTGGTTGGTGGAAAGGCGGGTCAACTTATCTGCTGCGATGTTCGGAAAACGCATAGCTGTACAGCCTGATCAAGAATTCCTGGGCCAAACAATATCCAAAGATGAAGCTGCGATATAAGAGGGAGCTGAGCTAGTGGTGATTGCACTAGGAAATATGTAAGCACGTTGTTTAAAGTCAACTGTGACTTGACCAACTTGACCAACTTGACCATAGTTCCTGATCCTGATCCTTGGCTCTACATATCTGGATATTAAGTTTGTAGAGTTTTCTTAATATGGCTCCTGGTTCTTAATTGCGATCAAAAACCGAGGTTCGTAGAATATCGCTCCATAACCAATGACAAGAGCCTATGTCGCCGGATAAGGTTGAAAAAAAAGCAGGGAAGAGGGATGTTGACAACGAAGATAGCTGATTCTAGGCGCCACCCCCCTGGCTTTGGGGAAGATATTGGGTGTGCAGAATGGGAGGACTTTTTGCAAAGTACGAGGCTTAGACCCCAGAGCCTGACTTCCATGGAGTATCGTTCGGTCCTTCTAACGCACGATTGACCGTTTAGCGCATGCGGCTAGACCAAACCCCATGGTTGGCTCGGAACGGATGCCAATGTAAACCCCTGTCGTCCCCGCAGCGTGCCCCTGTCGATACTTTGGCTTGACGGACGCGCTGATCGAGTGCCTCTAGACAAAAGGCGTCGGTAGTCGACTCCAAGCCGCGGCATTCGACCATGTCTAGGGCTCTCAAAAGCCTGTAGTTTATAACGCGCCATCCGCTGGAGAATGTTACGCCCCATCAATTTGCGTTCACGGAGCAGCCACTGCTGTCACTAAGTTGTTCAGAAGCAGGGGCATTTGGCCAGGGTTTTAAACGACAACCCTTCAGCAAGGTTGTATGCAACTGCATGTTTGATGATCCGACCCTCATTCTGCATCTTCAGTACCTATTAGTAGGCAGCCCACATGGTGAGTTTAAGGACAAGTCCCGAGAATCTTGGCCTTTGACAAATTGAGATAAGAGTTTCGTCCAGTACTGTCGGTGAGGCGGATGATTCCGTGCAAGTGATTCGCAATGAATCCCTTCTTTCTCTCGTTTCCATCTAAGTTTGGGGTTGAGATTTTCAGGGTCTTGTAGTAACTTCAACGGCCAGGTTTGCATGGACCAGTGCAACAAGGCCTCTCAGATTGGAGCGATAAATTTTGCCATGAAGCCACATACGTGCCATCGAGTCGCTATATTCTTTGGCTCTAGGTAAGTTTGGAAAGGCCAGAAACCCAGGAGGGCCAAGCTGCCATGTTCATGTTCCCAAGCCTTTGGATGGTTGCCCAATCCCTGACCGAAGGATCGGTACTCTCGCAGTCGCCGATGAGACTATGCAACTTCTCCGTGAATGCAGCCGCTGGGCTGACCTGCACAGGATGATCATTGCCTTATCGGCTCGCGGGTCCTCTCTTCAAGATTGGGGTCTTCTTCGGGACCGGCCGACACGCCAGTAACGTTGGATTTGACGATTACCGTGCGCAGTTATAATTCTAAAGATAGGTAGGAGCCGAGTTGAAGTTCACCGCGGTCCGTAAAGACTATCAAGTGCCGATAAAAACTTGTGGTGCCTTATATGTCGGTGGAGGTTATCAGAGCGAACTGACTGGGATAATCAGGCGCATGTACCCTTCTTCCCCTTGTTGATGTATTGATGTTACCCCCAATCAAGGGGATTATTTTCAACCAGCCAAGTTGCCAGCCGAGCCCTCTGGATATCACACAACCTGCGAGGTACGACGGCGAACGTAATAAAGTTGGTGTAATGCTGAGGTTCTAGAAATGTGGCTGTAACGCCTGAAGCTTCTAAATGCAGGAGGGGTGACTTCATGCATGAGCAAGTACCAATTGGTGTGGCAGCAATGCTTCTTGCGGTTTTCAAACTGGCTAGTGCAGGGCATCCAGCGTCCCGTAATGGTGTGACACAGCAGCCGAGGGCATACGATTTGGGTGACTCGGCCGCCAAAGCGTAAAAGAAAGGCTTTTTCTGAGATACGTACTCGCAGAGAGGCAGTGTGACAATGGTGATGATTGTGATGGCTGTAAAATAGCTGACAATGTGCTATGCGTAGTGGTGTTGAAGCGGTTCCAGATTACTGTACCGGATGACGAGAGCGGCGTGCAAGGACTGGCTGTCAGTTCCCTGTACGAGGGTGCCATGCACCACTCAAAGCGAGCAGCCACAGACATGGCCACGGGGGTTGTCGGGCCTAGGGACCTTGAAACCTGTTTGTAATAAGAAACGCCAGTAGTCTGTCTGAGCGAAGCGTACCGCTGCCTCGGGGTATTAACGCCTGCGTCACCCAGCAGGCTCAGGACTCTTCTTTTCAGGACAACTAGGGCGTTAGGCCTCTCGTCCCTTTTTGCCGAGATTATGGCCTCTCTCCATTGTTTTTCACTCATAAAGCTCATTCCGTAAGCCTCAGTATTCATGTCGCAATTGCAGAATATACCGGCGGATAGTGCTCAGCCCAATCAACAAGGCTGGCATGACTAACAAATAGCTCCTCCGAAGCTGTGAATCCATAAGGGTATGATCGGCAAGGCCGGGCTATAGCCCGGGCAAGCAATTTTCCCGGGTTATTCTTCATAATTATATATAAATCTGACCGTTATACCTAATTAGGCTCCGTTAAGCTCTATTAGCTCAATTAGGTAACCGTTCTAGCAGCCAGAATGTACCGAGCTAGCAGGGGCCGCTTAGCTGTCTATAAGAGGAATAAATGCCAAGAAATCTGCCATTTTTCTCAAGTTATATCCCGGGTGCAAAACCACCCGGGTTTCAGCCCGGGCCAGATATAAAGCAGCTACCGTTAAAATCAATGTACCCTCTCCAATCTGCCCGGGCTGCAGCCCGGCCTTGCCGATCAGGGCCTAAATGATGTAAGTGGACGGGCGCAATTCAGGATGAAGAGAGAGGGGGTTGAGTGGGGGAGGAGCCAGCCGAAGCCAGAAGCAGCCTAGCGTGTGTGACATGGTTGAGGAAGCCCTGTGGAAGAATGCAGAGAAGCTTTTGCGGGACGCCAGACGGTGCCAAGCTATTACTGAGGCGCCGCCACGGCGACCACTAGGCAGAAATTCGCCAGATTAGCATTGTCGTGATTGGTTTCACAAGATTAACCTCGCACTGTCGTGTTGCAACTGCGGCGGTCAAGTCGGGGTGTTGTGTCCGTGGTATTGCCGCTGCTCGATATGTCCATGATAACTATGGCGTGAGTTGAGTATGAGACATGTGGTTATGGCCAGATCAACCAAGCAGTCGGAATAAGTCTGTAAGATTTCCGACAATCAGTGAAGATAATATGATTGCCTTACGGACCTGGGTGATAAATCAGCCCTGTCCAGACCATCCTAGACCGCAGCTTGCCATGTGTTATGTGCATTGTCTTGCGCGTGGTTCTGTGGGGAAAGTCTTGACTGCTGCAAGACAAGACAAGACAGACTGATAGGGGTTGATTGACGCCGAGACTTGCTGTATGTGTTCGACGTCGACTGCTCAGTTGTCGTTTGTGAACCAAGCCTCTGGTTTGCTGGAGGTTGGCGAAATCTCCGAGCTGTTGTAATAGCCCCCCTGTGCTTAGTTGATGTGCTTCAACAGAGACTCGTGGCTGTAAGCGAGACAGAAGCGAGGTATTGTCAAGATGCAATGCCAACTACAGTAGGCATAGTACAGTAGATTGATCGGGAGACCTTACTACCCCAGGCTGCTTGGGCCCTTTTGCGTGCCCGAGGCGGGTTGAACAGTTGATAATCGACTGGATGCATGGCAAGTGGATGAGGTCGTCCTCAAGCCAAGACAGGCTTTATTCTGGTTGGCTAGTCACGTTGCAAAAGGACCTGACCAAGCCGCATATGGAGCCCCGGGAGTGGATCACTTTAGCGCCTGTAGGCATGCAGCGGATGATTTAAGGTGCACCCGGCGGCGGTTTTGGTTTTGTCACCCATGCTGCCAACCATCAGAACCATGTCCATGTCACGTCTCCCATGCACTTCTCCTGGTCTGGCCTTGCTTGGCCTTTTGCTCAAGATAGCCCCAGCCCGCACGCAATAAGGATCTTTTGTTTCTATTACGGTAATGATAGGGAGCGGATAGCTTATCTCAGGAACCACGACACTCTGTAGATATCTGGGCATATTTTTGGGCTCTGATCGGCTGCCAAGAACTACGACAGCTACCTACCTAGCTATTCATTACGCAACTGGCCTTATCATCTGCATCTCCGAGACTCAACAAAGACAAACATTTAGCCTCTAGGTATCACCAGCTCGTCTCTACTCAAGCGTGATTCAACCTAAAAGACGGTCAGATGAAAACCCGGAGAGAAATGGAATAGCTGCTTTCCCTTATCCTCCGTTTGTTTCCAATGTCCTTTCGTAGCGTCAAATTACTCACGCACCAGACTCTATTTGGTGTCGGTGGACAGGTTCCTACTTGATCTTGGTCCCAAATCGCCATTCAACTAGCCGTGCTATGTACGATGATGTATTTTGGATCAAAGCCCAGACCACTATAAAGCTCCCTTGGCTATACGACGCTGGATCGAGGTCAAGGGGCCTCGGCTTGGATGAACGGACTGCACGAGTGATGACAAGCAGACAGGACGGAAGGCAAGCATGGGCAAAAGCAAAACCATTCCAACATCAAGCCCCAGTCTTCACGCTTCTATCCGTCTTTGTCTCATCCAATCTCGAATTATACCCGGCGGCTCCTGGACCTCGAGGCTCTATTCCCTTTATGCCCTCGTCCCCGACTTGGCTCACTGCACTCTTATCCGAAGATGGTCTAGATTGTCAACCTTGAGCTTGAATGCGATTATAGAGGCTGAGACTGATGCGCAAATTGCTCCGACAGACCAATCTACTGAAGATCAAGAGTTGGGGGGATACGAGCGGAAGAGAGCGAGCGAGGCAAGACAAGGCAAGACAAGGATTTGATGAACCCGGCCAAAGTCAGCCCGAACCCCCCAGGCAGTGTGGGAACTAGAAGAGCCAGGACAGCTGTACAACCGCTGTATGTATGGACGGAGCTAGGGGTGCCTCGCAGCACTATACCGACGGCCACTAAGCCCTTTAAAGGTCTCTGGCCGGGGGGGTCTAACCCCCCGTAGCCCTCCGAGGATCCTTGGAGGTTTCCCTAAGGCGGGTGCTTACCCCAAAGACACTTCTACAGGGCAGGACCTAAAACTGACGGTTTTGCTAGAGGAAGATAGAGGTACTTGGGGGAGCGTGAGGCTTATCATACAAAACAAAGTATCCCATGTACGACACAGCGCTCAAAGGAACTTGCTTTGGCCGCACTTTCCGCAGCCACGCCCACGCAATCTTCGATCCCGCCCCTCCCCTACATCTTGTTTCTGAGCCCATAATTTTCCTCCCCCATCTTCACGTTGACAAGGCCCACGCTTTGCATCACTCTCTCGCTGTCTTGATACTGCTCCTACGAACTATTACCGCCAGCCAACATAGACTTTTAATTAGGTTGAATCGCTACGTTGTTTTGCTACCGCAGCCAGTCGCTCAGGGGACTCCCTACTTGCCAACCTAGGCTACTCTGTCCTGGTTGGCCTCAGCCGAAATGTCTTCTCATGTCGATCTTCTCAGTTCGTCCCCTACTCGCAATGCGACAGGCTGGGGATGATGATGCCAACGGTGCCCCCATCCCTCCAATACGTTAAGCATCCTCCACTCCCGTCTCTCATCAGACGTCCCGCTCTTCTCGATCTTAAACGTGCCTATCTACTGTAGGTACTGCCTGCTACCCCGTCTATCTATCCTTGCAATCCACACCCCTCCCCATCGCTATCCTTGCCCCGGCTTCAGGGTCCTGAAGTTGTCGTTACTCTCAAGTACTGGGCGATACCCTCTTCAGTTGGGTCTCTCGTCACCCCTCGCCTCTTAGATTTTGGTTCATCTTGCCTTATATCGTCCCTGAGCGCCACTTTCATATCACTACGCCGCTACCTCTACTGAGCCTTCGACACTTTAACATTGTACATCTGCTGTTTCTAAAAGACTTTTACCTTTATTCTTGAGACCTTTCCCAGTTTCTATCTTAACCGCTCCTCAACCCCACCGTCCACTCCCTTCGAGTCTTGCTAGTACATGTTGATTTTTCTCAACTACATCATATAACTCAACCTCAACAACTCTATCACTTTCACTACCCAAACACTTCACTTGAATTTATCGAGAATGACGGCTGCTGTTGCACAACCGACCGTTACGGTCAAGGATTCCTCTGCTGTACGAAAGCGCAGAAGACGCGCTCCTGCTGGCGGTGCCTCTGATGATTGTTTCTCTTGCTCCAAGAAGAACATCAAGTGTGATCGCAGGCGACCATACTGCTCTCAGTGTCTCCAAGTTGGCAGTGAATGCTCTGGTTATAAGACACAACTTACTTGGGGAGTTGGCGTGGCCAGTCGAGGCAAACTTCGCGGCCTGTCTTTGCCCATCGCAAAAGCTCCTCCTGTAACTCGTGAGCCCAGGAAACACTCAAACGCCTCCTCACGGCCCAGCTCTGCCATTGCTCCTTATGGAAGTGAGTCAGAAGACGTTGGTCGCATGCGTCAGGGACCAATTGACATTCCCACTGTTTCCCAAGTTGCTTCTGCACCCACAACTCCCTTTGGAATGCCAGGATACGACTACCTCTCCATATCTCACCCCGAACACACGGCTCCTTTACCGCAAGGGAGCTGGAATCCTATAAACTACTCTCCGGCACAGGACAGAACACACAGCATGCATCGATTTCCAGTGCCCCTCGTCACTGAGAACCTCTCGTCCATCGATCCCCTCACGCCCGACGTGGGTTATGTGTCGCCTATGAGCCAGTCTTATACCAGGGACGATGTTTCGTATGTTCACAGCCCATCCTACATGTACGATAGTTATACCACGGGAACTAGTTCCCCTGGCCCTCAAAGTCCCCCGTCCTCTCTCTACATCGACCACGCCAGGAGCTTTGCTCCAACATCATGCCCGAGTCTCGCTCACGCGCCTTCGGAAATGAGCTCCAGCCTTCATTCGCATACGGACACCTTTGATTCGCAGTTGAATACCAGAATCGTTCGTGATTGTGATTCATTCGGTAAGCTCAGATGGGACCAATGAGCTTCTTGGTTCTAACGTGTGCAGGTGTACCTGAACTCGATACATATAGTGCCAGCTACAACTCAATACCCATCTCTTGGCAGTCACCATCGATGCAGGAGGAAGATGTTAAATCTCATCACTCGGACTTTGCTCCCTCGGGCTGGCCCACCACTTCTGAAACCCAATCTGTTCATGTGAGCCAGGACCTCATCTCCAAGATGCCCTTCTTTATGGATTACTACGAGAATATCATGTGCCCCTCCATGGTCTTTATCGACGGTCCACACAACCCCTTTCGAGACCATATCCTGCGACTAGCTGCAAACAGCCAGAGTCTGAGCCATGCTATCTGCGCTCTTGCATCCTGCAATCTCCGCATGAAGAGGAAACTGAGTCTCGGACGTGATACTCGAGAACTTTCTGAGAAGTTGATGGCTGACAAACATGCCGCCGAAGCCATGGCAGACACTCAGCCCGACGACTTGTCCCTCGCCGAGGAATACCAACACCGTAACCTGGCTGTGCACCTATTAAACGAGCAACTCAACGACCCGGCCAAAGCGATTCATGATTCAGTCCTTGCCACGATACTCTTGTTGTGCCATTACCGTATGGTTGAATCTGGCATAGCAAAATTCCACACCCAGTTCGCCGGTGTCAATAAGCTCCTCGCACTCAGAGCTCAGAACATTACAACATCGGGTAGCTCGGGCTGGATGGAAGCACTTTTCACCTACTTTGACGCTATTTCAGCCAGCATTAACGAGCGCGAAGCGCAAGTGTATCCTGGTTCGGGAGACATGCTGGAAACTCAACCTCTTCCCATAGGTGCGGAAAACTTGGTAGGGTGCGATCGCGAACTTTTCAAGACAATCAGCAAGCTTGGCCGTCTTAACCAATTATCGCAAAATCGCCCTGTCAAGACCTCGTTTGGATCTCAAGATGGCTCCGGGCGATCTCCTATCTCGTCGTATATCTCTCCTTTAGGCCATGCTCGCAGGGAATCCTGCAGCACGGCTTTTAGTGCGACGAGCGACCAGATCGGAGATGTTAATAATATTTCTGATTACGTGCTTATCGGAAGCCGATTTGACATGACACTCGACGAGGATGTGGCAACAGACTCGACCACATCTTACGAGGAAAGTCGCTCACTATTCTGGCGCGAATGGAAGGAAGCGCGTATAGCCCTTCAGAATTGGAACTTTGATGCATCTAGAGTTGCCGCTTCGCTACCTGAGCCTTGTTCACAGAGTCAACTTCGAGACCTCGAGTCACTCTCCGAGGCATTTCGCTATGCTGCGCTATTATACACAGAGCGACTTGTCAGTCCTTCGCTACCTTCAGGCCACCAAAGCATTCAGAGCCTTGTCAGCCAGGTTGTCTACTACGCAACAAACTTGGACACGGGTAGCAGTGCCGAGAAGTTCCTACTTTGGCCCCTTTTCGTGGCGGGCTGCGAGTGTATCAATGAACTACAGCAAAATATGGTACGATCGAAGTGTCGAGACATCATGTTTCGTTCTGGCTACATGAACAACCTCGCCGCTCTCGAGGTGCTAGAGAAACTGTGGGCTCGAGATGGGGCGGGAGAAGAGCCGCGAGGCCTAGGGGCTAGAACGGGGGATCAACGCGGTCCGTTTAACTGGACCAAGTGCATCGGAGGTCCTGGGGTGGAGGTGGAGTGGATTATGTTTTGATTTACAGGGATATTCGGTGATTGCTGACATGTGAAGGCGTTTAGAAGCCTCGTGGTGAGAGGTCATGGTGGTGAACAAGGGTCTTGAATTACAAGGATTGTCATTGCATTGCAGGCGCGGGTATCGGGATAGGCTATGAATATTATCAACCGGCATATCAAGCTCGGACGAACTAAGGGATTGAGCATGGAGTTGCACTTTGATATGGGAGAGTCAGCATTACACTTGTAACATAAGGCAGTAGTATATACGAAAAAGTTGCATTATAGACAGGAAGCAAGGGGTTGGGCTGGGCATGAAATGAGAGCCTCGGGACAGTTAGATATCTCTTGGGCATGGCTTAGGAGAGGAAAAATTCAAGTCTTTTACACAGAAACCAGCTGGACTCAGAGTGATCAACTACATACTTGGCGATTATCCCACAAGGCAGGGCTCCCCCGCCAAGCACGGGGGCATGGATCTCATCTGAAACGAGACGCGGTCGTGATGGCCTTGTTGGTGATGCCGAGGAAGTTGTCGATTAGACTAACCCCAGCTTTCAGCCATCCTACCGTGAAGACGGCCTCTACTTTTAGCACTGCCGTTTTGGACTGCTCCGCTATAGCTGGCGGAGCCGGCCGAAGTCGAGATCTCGCAGCTGGGCGAGGTGCGACAAGGCGCGGTTAAGTCTATGATTGGCTGGCCGCTGTATCTTGCGAGATGTTATATAACCCACAATAGTATATGAGGGATGTTTGATTCGGTGGTAATCGACAAGCAGGCTGAGCTGAGCTGAGCTGATGAGACTAATCTACAAGGCGGCATAATATTACGTGGATGTATGTTGCGTTGCGTGTAAGAGACATGCGTCTGACTGTCTTACAACTGCCTGTCTACCTATGCCTGCGTATGCACGTATCGTCTGCAGATTTGACAGCCCTGACCGAGATGACAAGGTGTGCCCTCGTGCTTATCCTCGCAGATTCTCCTAGTCCTATCCGTATGCACGCCAAAACAAAAGCGTTAGAAGATATCCTGGGCAGCGATCTCTTCGTCCCTTTCTCCACATGTTTCTCCTGGGGCTAGTAGGGGGGTGGAAAGGCGCTACGGCATGTAACAATGCCAATAGATGCTTGACAGACAGGGATGGACAAGAAGGTTTCGGTGAAAACCAGGGGACGATATAATGCTGGTTTCAGAGGCAGTGATAGTGGCGAGAATCTTGAGAAGGGCCGAGGATGCTGTTGGGGGTGGGGTGATGGTAGGAAGCCAAGATGTCCAGTTTGAGGTTACGAGATGCTATGCCGGACGAGGTACGTAATTCAAAGACAAGGTGCTATCTTGTTGGGCAGAAAGCAACTTGCAAGGGGGTATAAGAGATGATTAATCTATAGATCGAAAATGCCAGGTACGCGGTGGCCAAGGGGTGGGTGTACGGCATAAACACCAAGACTTGACCATGGATGACACGCCCACTGTTGCATGTATTATTCTGCAGGTCGAAAAGGGCCTCTTAGTCAGAGTCCATAACCGCATCCTCTGGCCCAAGCACCTCATCCTCTTGCTGGTCTGCCTTGTCCATGTCCATCTCGGTGTCCGAGTCAGCCTGAGGTGCCGAGTCCCACAGCAATGCCATCTCCTCATCTGTCATCTGCCGTTGATCCGTCTCATGCTCCATCTCTTTGTCAGAGGCTGTTACGTCCAAGTCCATGTTAGACTTGTTCTCAAGCATCGGCCTCTCTTCGACAGGAAACAATGGTGGAGGTGGTCGGTCTGGGCGATCCAGTCGTAAACTGGAGCTTCGTCTCAGACGATGCTCGTCAAAACCTTCTAGTCAAGTCAACCACCGTCCCCCTAAGCAAGCCCCTGAGCACTATACTTACTCTTGATCATCTGGTACGACTCCTGCGACTGCGAGCTGGCGAGTTCCTTGTCGGTCCGCGTGGCATCCTTGACAACGACGAGATCCCACAGCCTAAGCTCCCTCAACTGCATGATCCGAGCACCAGCTCTTCGCTTATCCCACGCGTGCTTGTACAGGACATCGTAGAGCATCAGCCCGTACTCGAGCGTCCACTCGGCCACCCACTGTATCTCCTCGACCTGGCCAACCCTGGCCTTTTCGCAGAGCTTGTCCTCGAGGTGTTCGCGGTGGCGCAGCACGTCGAGCAGAAACTGGCGGCTCGGGGGAGGACATTGCAGGGAGATGCTCAGCGACCTGGTCACCCATTTTGTGCAGCGCGCATCCTCGGCTCTGTTGAAGTCTCGCTGGTGGCAGTCTTCGCAGGACCAGAGGTAGTGGGTGATGGCGAGCGTATGTTGTTTCTCAGGGGGGCAGAGGGCATCGCAGCCGTTTGTGCAGCCGAGCTTGAAGAGGTTGCTGTGCTGACACTGCTGGAACTGGATGATGGCGACGCAGCAAGGCATGCTGTAGTGCTCACGCTGGGCTGTGATTCTTCCGAGTGATGCAACACGATGCAAGGTATGAACAAGAGAAGAGAGGTTCAGATGGTGACGGCGAGGTAGAGTTTCAACTGCCCCCTTCAGAGCAGAGCACAGCAGAGCAGGGCCATCCAGCATCTTCTTCTGCAGCCTCCAACTTTACTGGAACGAAACGTCCTTGCCCGGTCCGTTACCAGTTGAATCGAACACCGCTAGAAAGTAGGTAGCCACTGACTTTTTGTCGTCACCTGCCGTAAACTAACTGCCTGTGCCAGTTGCTGAACTTTGATTGCGCATTTGGCCGTAAAAGGGGCGAGGGCGAATGAGACTTTCGGCTGGCGAGAAAATGAGGTAGACAATGACAAGAGACACATATGACAACGTCAGGAAGTATGCAATTCTGTTGTCATATTAGCGTTTTTCGGAAATAAAGAAGAAGAAAAGAAAAAACACTTCAGGTGCTCAATACAACAATCTTCCATTTTGTGCTCGTGATACGATGCGATACGTGGGTATCCATGTAGAAACCATCTCGGTACCAAACTAGAAATACACTGAATTTCACACCTCAACACCATGCCCCGATCCCTAGACATTCATGCAGCAATAAACCTTGAATACAAACAGCATTTCTTCCCTTCTATCTTGCTTCCCATATCCGATACGTTGGCCATATGCTCAAACTGCTCTACATCACTCCCCCTCCGAGTCCCCCCTAAGACCCCGCATTGGTGACGAGAGTGAGTTCCGGGAAATACTGCGAAAGCTTCCTCGGGTTGCGCACGTCTGCCCGCGTCGGCTCGTCCGTGTCCGAAATCTGGTCGAGGTCGTTGGACCCTTGGCTCTGGTTGCTATCCAGCAGCTGGACAGATCGTCTCTTAACCTTGATGTTCCCCTGTGCTGGGGCGGGCTTGTTGCTCTGCTCACTTGGTTGGGGTTGGGATTGCGGTTGTGGTTGGGTCGGAGGGGCCTCGACCGTGCGCGTTATAGGGTTGGCTTCGCGAATGGTGCCTGGTGTTCTGACTCGGCGGCAGACGTCAGGGCTGAGGCTTCTCGACGGGCCAAGGTTGAGGGTGCCGGTCATCATCTTGCGGTAGCCATCCAGTTCCTGTTGCTGGCGGTCTATCGCTGCAGGGCTGGCGGCGTCGCTCCGGTTCTTTTCATTCGATGTCAAACCCTTGGCTTGCACGAATGCGCTGGAGCGGATGTGGTGAGGGTCTCGCTCGTAGTACTTGTCGATGATGGGGTGAACCATGACGGTCTGTCTGTGGATTGTCAAGATGGAATTCGTCGGTACGTTGACCCAGTTCTCTGCTTCAAGTCAGCACCTCTACTACATTGGATATTCACAAGTCTATACGCACCTCTCTCGAAAGTCAAGGGCTCACTTGCGACAAGCACAATATCAGCACCCCGGTCCTTGCGCTCCATTTGGTATTGCTTATCATTGGGAGATTTCGTGCGTGTTGTCCACTGTGTACCAGAGGAATAGTACAAGCTGGCCGCCTCGTCGCTAGAACTGCTAATGTACCGGGTGCAGATGACGCTGTGGCCATCAGTGACAGCAAAGTTGAGAAGACTTCTGGTGTCAACATCCTCATTCTGCAGGATACTTTCGGGGATCGCATCGGTCATTTCGTTGATCTGCGCAATCGTGCGCTTCATCGCCTCGCGCAAGATGGTCGGGCCAAAACCGGTTTCGGGGCAAGCGCTCGGGTCGTGGCCGAGTCGCTCGAGGGTATCGAGGAACAGGGCGAATGCCCACTCGCTGTCGGTGCCGCCTTTGACGCCCAGGTACCACTTGTCGGCCAGCCGCTCGCCGAGGCGGCGCTTGATGTGCTTCCACCCGCCGAGTCCTCCGTTATGCATCCACATCAGGCTGCCGTGGGTAAAGGGATGGCAGTTGTCCTCGCTCAGCGAGCCCTCGGTCGTAGCTCGAACATGGCCAAAGATGAGGCGGGAAGCGGTCTTGGAGGCGATGCGGTGTAGGTTGGTGCAGTTCCATGCGGGAATGGTCGAAGTGAAAAGGCAAGGCGCGGAGCCAAGCTTGGGATCGGTGTAGAATCCTATGCCGAAGCCATCTGCATTATTCTGGCCACGTCTTGTGTCCTACAGAGCGTCGCATCGGTCAATACCAGAGTCTTGAATATCGGTCAGAGGGCGAACGATGGAGGGGTGACTCACGAGACGCAAACGAGAATCAAATGATTGCTTAAGAATAGAATGAGTGGGATCGAGAATCAACTGCGACAGAAGAATCTCGTCGTTCCCTTTGTAGACCTAAGAGATTAAATCGTAGAGTCAGCGGCGCTGTATTGCGACCGACGAGCCGGCTTCGGAGGCACCGTTGTTAGGGGACTCACCAGAAAACGGCACATGATGAAGTTTGTGCACGCAGAGAATCTGACCAGAGAAAACTATACAAGGGGGGACAAGTGCAAGTTAAAAACGATGCTTAAAAGGGGGATGAAGGAAGAAAAATGTTTGGATAAGAAAAGAAAAAGGGATTGCGTGTTACAGGAGGACACACGAGAGTGAGAGTGGGAGTGAGAGAGTGATTATGGTGAGGGATGACACCATTGGACCTGAACCAGGTAGTCTAAGCTAAAGTAGGGGTTGCTGGCTATCGGTGAACGGGCCATCGGGCTTTTCTAAGCAAGACAAGGCTGAGAGGGATGGCCAATCAGTATTAAAAATAGGGGCATTTGTATGGCATTTTGGCATTATTTTTAACGTGATGGTCTTGGAAGAAACATCATTTAAAGTGCCTGATATAACATATCAAGAGCTTACATAGTATATCCCGTCACCAGAGTGTTTGCTTGGTACCTGCAGCAGCCGCCTATTGCATCATTCACGAGGCTGCATTTCCTTATCCAATCCATTTCTTCAACCTTGGAACCCAAATCCTTGCCTTGCAGTTAGAATTCCGGGGAATGGTCCGCTGAGAGTGGAGCATATAGCATATACGGATGGCGGCTCTTTCGACGGACAGTTGCAATCGAGAATGTGACTCAATCGCTTCTATTTCTTGTTGATTTTTCTTCTCGTACTCGCTATTTTGATGAATCCCTTTTTCTCATCACGTCAACTCCCCCTGTTAAGCCGTGATTTTATTGAGTCACTGCCAACTCAGGGGAAAAAGCAAAAGCAACTCTCGGTAGCCTTCTAATCTCTAGCGCCACATTACGCTCAACTGAGAGCCCCTTGCAGAGACAACTTAAAGCTGGGCAGCCCTAAGCCACAACCAGTGGCGTATGCCAAGATGTGGCTGATCACACAAGTGTGGCTTACGCCTTCATCGGCTAAGTACCTACCTACTCTACGCGATCATGACCATTTACACGCTCTCGCCGTGTCGCGACCGCGTCTTTGGTCCACTTTCTCTTCCCAACCCCGGCCTTTTGGCACTTCCCGGGCAACCATCTCAACCTACAACCGGGGCCTCTTTCTGATTTTGCTCTCTATACTCCATATCATCAGCTTCGACATGTTCTGATCTCCGTCTTAACAAGATTCACCGTCTCAAACCTTGATCATCGTCCTCAACTTCAGCTCATATACCTAGATATCCATCATTCGAATCGCCCGCCAAGTTCTCGAGAGCCTCTTATATCACCGCAAGCCGTCCACGGTGTCAACCATGTCGTCCAATGCTCCCGATAGTCTGCCGACCCCGGCATCGTCGTCACGACCCAAGGGAACGCCCTCTATAACACCTCGTCGCTTCTCTCGCTTCTGGCAGCCAAGGCAGACTCAAACTCAGTCTCTACCGAAACTTAGGACTACACTTGGTAGCCTGGACTCGTCTGTGACCAACCAGCAACCTCTCTCACCTCAATCTCTTTTCAGCGATCCTATTGTACCTTCATCCCCCACCGATCGATTACAGGATGAATCGCGAAAGAGAAAACTGCTGCTAGACCCTTCTGACGCCGACGCCGCCGCCGCCTTCAAACGACCTACTCTGAACCTGGATGATATGCCGCCGCTGCGATTCAACGCCACGACTCCATCAAGCAACTCACAACTGGCAAGCGACGGTGATACAAAAATGCTCGACGCTTCTCTGGAAGGCCAGTATAGTCTGGAGACCCTTGACAGCTGCCGAAGAGCCACTCTGGTAACCCTCACCCGACGTCAACTTGACTACCGAAGTCTTTACTTACACGCCATCAGAGCAATTTTTTCAAAACCAGTCGTGGAGTGTCTCAAATATCAAAAAAGATGTCTACCTTGACTAGTATTCCCAGCGTACCAGAGACACCCCAACCTGATAATGTGAGTTGATATGACCCATGTCCCGTCGACGTCACTGACATCATCATTCAGGTCCTAGCCAACTATACACCCAGATCTATTCGAAAATTTGGCAATCGAGGTTTCGTGTCTCAGCTACTCAACCGTGAGCATGGAAGCGGATATTCAGCTGGTCAAACATCACTTCACACCCCAGCATACGACCCGCGAGCCGAGACATCAAAGTTCTATAGTCGATGCATCGATTATTATGAGTGTTCTTCTCAGCAAGGGGGCCGTACCATCCCATTTTGCCTCGCAAGCACCCATCGTGCTCCTGTCACAGCCGTCGGTGATGAAGAAGGTTATGTTAGGTTCTTCGACACTTCTCCAAACGATGATGTCGACGAGGAGAAGGACTTGGGCGTCTTCGCCGTCCACGACAATGCCATCTGGGACATGGACTTTACCCAGGACGACATGCGCCTTGCAACCACAGCTGGAGACTTTGCTGTTGTTATGGACGTGACGACCAAGACTGTTGCAGCTAAGCTCTCTGACGGTCATTATAACTCTACCCGGCAGATTTCATGGCAACAAGGTCAATCCACTGGAAACGTGCTAGCCACCTCGGACAAAGCTGGCCGTATCCGCTTATGGGACTTGCGAGGCCCCTATTCTCACACCAGAAGCTTCTCAATAATGAGCAGTAATGAGACAGGTCATCGAACGATTGTCGAACGGGACGAAAACCTCAAGCCCTTCTCTGCTTCCACTGTCAACACGCTTGACAACACTCACCAACGTACCGCCCATGGCAAAACTTCCCCTGCGTCCGTCACTGCTATTCAGTGGCTTCCCGCTGGTCGCGAACATCTGCTGCTCTCTGCCTCCGAGGCGGAAGCTGTTGTCAAGCTCTGGGATCTCCGGTATATCAATCGTCGCCATCAGGAAAAGGGTATTCCTCTGTCTTCGACCACTGTGCCCTCCAACCACGCATGGCGCTCTTATGGCATTACCTCTCTCGCTCTGAGCAGCGATGCCGCCCGCATGTACGCTGTATGCAAGGACAACACTGTCTACGCATACTCCATGTCTCATCTGATGCTCGGCCATGCCCCTGAATTAAAGGATCACGCAACAAAGCGAAGGCCCATTGGCCTCCAAGGCCTTGGACCTCTATACGGTTTCAAGCACGATTCTTTTGCCGCGCGAACCTTCTTTGTCAAGTGCAGCATGCGACACAAGGGTCTTTCCCACTCTTCCGACCTCCTCGCCGTTGGCAGCTCCGAGTCTTCGATCGTGCTCTTCCCTACAGATGAGCGGTATCTCCGCTCAGCCTGCGCCCAGCGTGCTCACCTCCTTGACCCTCCAGGCTCTGCCGCCACTCCCAACCGTTCCTTCTCGTCTGCCAGTGGCAACGAACCGAACTCATCCACGATCCCCATCTTCCGCACCGGAACGCCGCTCATCAACGGCCACTCCCGCGAAGTCTCCAATGTGAGCTGGAGTTACGACGGAAAGCTGGTCAGCGCGTCCGACGACTCCACCGTGCGTCAGTGGCAGGAAGACGAGGGAAAAGCGCGGTATTTCAGACAGGTCGGCGAGTTTGGCGGCGAGCGATACATGGCCGGCTGGGCCGACGTGAGCAGTGACTGGGATGATGAAGATGATGAGTAACAAGACGACGATGACGACGACAACGCATCTTTGTAAGACGTTTCTTTCTTATACGATACCCTGTTAGCGGCGTTTCAAGCATAATTGTTTTAGTTAGCAGAGCCCTGGATTTGGCGGCTCAAGGATATCAAACGGGGCATACCTAAAAGCAGAGCATGTAGTGGTAGCATTCACGAAGAAATGAAAACTAAGCGCATCGTTTTTGAAAAATGTAATAATATTTAGCCTCTGTATAATGAAATTTACCATCTCTCGTGTTCTAGGGTCGTAATCGTTTCTCCGTAAAGGATACGTATATAGACGTGTATGGGTATCGAGTACAATCGTGTGCGTGTGCTCTAGGAATAAAATTCAACCAGCAACTCCAGATATAGTCGTGTTCCTCCCAAAGAAGGGTATCCTAAATGCCTCAAACTCCTCAAAAGCGCCAAAGTAAAATGCAATCGCTATGCCTAATAGAACAGACCCCACTCCACTGCCTCATGCTTCCATTATCATTACTTCGCGGCCGTGTCGTACAGAGCAAAACGCCCCAAGAATGACAACGCCAACAGTCAGTATTATCAGCCAGTTGACGAGGCTAATGCTATTGAACCTCCTAGAGGCTACTGTGAGACACTCTTGCAAATCATGCTCGACATCTCCTGGCTTGTTTTGTACGCGTACCGGTCGCGGCAAGGTCTTGTCGAATCTCATAGACTTTGACAAGGCCGGACAGAGTTCGATGGCGGCATCATCCTTGGAGAGACCAGGATGGCCGATCGGGACCTTGATACCGTTCTCCGGTTCCACAGGTGATGAAGATGCGCTACCATCCCAGAACTTCCAAGCCAGCCTGGTGCCGCTCGACGATAGCCTTGAAGATCGTCGGATTCGGTCCTTTGCGATAGAAACACTATCCCTGAGACGGGAGCGGAACGGGTGGAAATGGTCAACAAGGTCAAGCAACGATGTCGTACTGCTGCTGTCTTTGCGTGTTAGGCCATCGCAGACTGAATCGAGCTGTTGGACTAGGAGCGACATATTGTCAAAAATGCAAACCGACTCCTGGATAATGTCATGCTTCTCGCGTGCCGTCAATAGCCCTTCCAAACTAGCAAGTCGTCGCTTAAACTCTCGTTTCAGATCCTCTCCGTCCTCCGGGGTCTGGAAGTGGAAGAATCGGAGAGGCATTGTATGAGTCGCATGACAGTGATAGTCATCTGTTGGGATCTCCTCGTCTGGCAAGCCACTGGCCCTCTTAGTTGCCCTTGACTCCCGATCGCAAGGGAGACGGGTTGGCAGGACTGGAGAAGGTAGTTGATCCCAAAAGTCATCTCCTGCGGATTCTAGCGTAGCTCTGATAAAACGGCCGCCGGCAAATAATGCCATGAACAGGATGTAGGAATATGCCAACAGGACATGAGGTCGGTGTTGGATTGATCTCTTGATATGTTGAACGAACTCCCTTAAGCGACCATTCTGTTCAACGTGTCGCAGTTGCTCTTCAACCGTAGTGATGGACCACCCTGTCATATTTGCAATATCTGCCTTTAGACGATCTGAGCGCATCAATCCCGGAAGATAAATGTGCTGAAGTATAGATTGCGTTCTATTGCAATCTGATAGCTCGTGAGTGTCGGAGGCCGGGAAAGCAGTAGTATCTACTGGGCTTGGTGAAGTAGTGCTGGTATCACAACCACCGGCTTCGTTGTCCTGCGTATTGACGGGCAGTCCCGTCTCCAAGATTTCGCGCCATAAGGTCTCGAAAGCAATGTAAATAGGCGTGACATGGAGTAGCCCAGAGATGTAAGCGGAAGAATCTGTGGCACAGGGAGGTAATGCAAGCGGTAGCCGGGCAATAATGAGCTTGTTAAGCTTGGCGTGAACGGATCTCGTGGCAATAGCGATTGATTCGGCCAAAGGGCGATCTTGTTGCTGGGGAGGTTGAGTTCGAGGCTGAGGATGTTGTGGGACGTCAGTCTGAGGGGACGCCATTTCCTCTATTCGTCAAGGTTGCCTGACCACCCTGAGGGTGGAAATCTAGAAGGGCAGTCGAGGGGAAACAAATTCGGTGCTTTGAGGTGAGGATATAGCGAGGTCCAAGCTAGAGCAATAGGTCGAGAGTCAAGATATCGATGCGTGAGCGAGCGACAAGGGCAGTATTAGGTTTATAGGCGCGAGGAGGAGAGTCAAAGAGCAACTGAGGTGAAAAGAGCGAAAGGTGATTTAGGAAGAAAATGGATGTCGAGGTTGAGATTAGAAGTAATGCGGAGCTAGACGGAAGATGGGATGGGATGGTCTGTTTTGGTCTTAGGTGGTTTAGGTAGGAGGAGGTCAAGATGCAAGATGCGCTTTCCTGCAGACAGGGTCTAATTTGGAAACTCTTTGACAATAACGGTTGCCGTCTTGACTCGAGTACAGTAGGGAGAATAAAACTGTTCCTCAGGTACAGATCTAGGTAGCTCTGTCATGCCATCCATGTCATGACAACAACGTTGGACCCCTTTCATCATTCTGCTTGTCAAGCCACATCTTGAATCACCATCAACCATCGCCGCCCTTGCCTTTTCAGTGGGTTCCAGACATAAAAAAATAAAATATGATGCAAAACGCCGCACAATTCATTCCCGCCAACGCCACATCAGGAACAAGGACCACGAAGATCCCCCTCATACCAAGAGCCCATGACCCGGAGTCTCGCTCAATTGAGCCACGCCGCTCCACGGTTGAGGTCATGACGATCGGGCTTTTGGCGCGTCATCGAACTGTGGCGGACGTCATGACCCGCGCCGGACGCTAGCGTTTAGCGCCTACGGGCCCCGGAGCCCTGGGACGGTCTGGCACGGAGGCACGGACAGGCTACGGAGGTGCTCCGGAGCCAGGGTATGTGATTGGGTTTTGAAGAATCATGGGAAATTATTACAACCAAGGAAGATGTTATCGTATATGTTGAAATGTCCAGGCATTTTCAGCTGAGAAAAAGCAAAACCCCTTATTACCTGTGTTATGAGCGACGTTTCTGAGTCAACATGTCCAGTCCAACGTCCTCGAGAGGAAATACAAAATATGTGGTAACCCTCTTGAAAACACTGGCAAGACAACATGACATGATTTCCCACTTCATACACGCAACACCCATTCCATACTCGCAACTTCTCGAAACAGACACCGAAAACTCACTATCGCATGTTCCACCTCAACCCTTGTTCCCTATGCTCATCAAGGGCCCTTGCCCCGCAACAATCCCCGCCCTGCGCCATTCGATCTTCGCAGATCATCACATGTTACCCAAGATCGAGGGTATAAATAAATCTTCAGGGTCCAGAACCACAATCCCGGACCAGGACCCTGCCGCGATCAATACTTGTTTTCTGCAGCCGCTGAATCGGGAAATCTAATCACTTGAGCTTTGAATTCTTGCAGTAGCTAAAAATGCCGTTCCTATGCAGTCTAGGTATCTGTATCACGACTGGCCCGCCGTTGAAGCAACCTTTACGCCGTAGAAATCGTGATCCGTCTATTGTAACTCTACCAGTCATGACCCTCATCTTGCTGATCTCTCGATATCATCGTCCTTCTTGGGATCGTCTCCGTCACGACTCTCACGGCTCACGATAATGAATGAGACAAACACAATCGCAGCTCCAATCCAATAGGTGAAGCTCGAATACTGCTGATACTGCAGAATCTCGCCAATCAAGGACAAAGGAATTGTGAGAGACAATCCTACAGTCACCACCAAAGGCGTTGTCATGAGAAGAGCAAGCGCCCATGAGATATCGCTGATGAAGGAGGCTATAGCGTTGAACTGGTGGCATGTTAGTTTGCTGACTGCAGGTATAAAACGAATACTTACAATGACGATTGCCCAGATGGTGCCACTTGGCGGTAGTTCAAACTAATGATGGTTAGACCAGTAACGCACCAAAGACTATAAAGCAGCTTACCGGCTCCAGACCTGTCCAATGCAGGATAAAGAAGAGAGGCCACAAAAGAACAACATTGAATACTCCAACAAGGCCAAAGAACAATTGCATGTCAACCTTGTCCTCGTTCGGGACCTTTCGCTTCATCACCGTCACATAGAGGCCGTAGATGACAGCACTGAGAAGCGCCATCGAGTCTCCAACGGCAATCTCTGTAGACGACTTGTGCGGAAACGATCCTCGGGAGTGGTCACTGTTACCAGACAGGTCAACAGTCGAGATGAGAATGACGCCGGCAAGCGATGCTCCCACGCCCATGAGTTTGGCTGCCGAAAATCGCTCGATGCCAAACAGAGCGCAAAAGACAAGTGTCCAGACGCTGCTTGTAGACGTCAAGATGGTTACGCTCGCGACACTGGTGTACTCCAGACATGCTGATGAGAAGTAGTTTGCGACGAACCAGAGCATGCAAAACTGGAAGCTCAGAACACCAGTATCCTTGAGGTTCAGTCTCTGATTGGCAGAGTTTGTCTCTATGCTACCGTATTCCGGCGATATCAAGCCTTCGGCGGCCTGTTCATCCTCGTCATGATGAAGACGCTTCATTCCGCTTTCGCCGTGCTTATAGTCTGTCCAGATCTCAGTAGCATCGTGTCTCAATCCGCGAAATCCATTCTTTCGCAGGTATTTGATGAACTTTGGTATCAAAGAGATTGCAAAAATGGAGGTGTTGAGGTAGACCACAAAGAAAGGTTTGTTGAAGGTCTCATCAGAGAACATGTACTGAGCGTTTTGGTCAGCATCGTATAGTTAACGAAGCACGATAGGGCTATTACACTGGCGACAAAGTTGTACAAGGTCCATAGGCAGACAGTCAGCATGAGAAACGCAAAGCCCAGTGTCCTCCGGGCGACGCCGCCCAGGCCCAGTTTGGCTCTCAATCCATTTGCAGCTGGTGATGCCGATGTCGGGTCTAGAAGCGGACTCGACGGGACAGGCGGCTCGTCTGTCTCTTGGTGTCCGTGCTGACAACCGCGTGGATGTGTACGTGTACCCTGGTCGGGAAAAGTCGACATAGCGGATGCCATGTTGAATTTGGTTACCTGCTACCCCAGAGTGAGACGGGACGGGAGATGCGATGCGATGCGATGCGATGCGATGCGCGACTGTGCGCGTTTAGATCGGCCCGGGGTTGCGATAAGCGACGGCGATGGCGATGGCGGATGATGTCAGCGATCACAGTGCCACTGTGTGGACGTTTCGACTGATTGACGCGAACAACAAGACTTTTAATGCTGCCATGGACCCTGAATCGCCGTTGAGGCTTCGGGATGCGCACGCGACCCAATTGTGAAGCGGTGAGGTAAAGGTTAGTGCCACAGCTCGGTCATCCTCCACGAGGTCGTGATAAGGGTTCCTGCTGACCGGTATCGGGGGCTGAGATTATTCACTATTCCCGCCAGTGACAGCTGAATGCAATGCAACCTAGTGAAACGGCGTTGTTGGCTGTGTAACCCCAGAAAGGGTTCTAGAGCATGCTATTTGTCTTCTTATCTTGGGTGACTGTTTCATCGCCCAGATCCATGGGCTTGGTAGTCTTGGTGGTCTTGGTCGCATGACAGGAGCTTACACGGGTGCGTCAGTAGGGTAACACGGCGTTCAGAATGATATGGTCAGCGAGACTGAAACGTGTTATGTCACTTTCACTTGTCGTATCCGTTATATTCGTATATTACCGCTGTGCCGAGGGTGCTGACATGTGCATGGCTTTGCTGGAGGTATCTGGATGAAACACCAAGTACCGAGTAGCTCGGTAGTTGGTATTTTTATATAGGCCAAATAACCAGACCAACCTGAGATCCAAACACGATGAACATTTTTATGGTTTGCTCATATCTTGATGATAATTCGTGGCACTTGGTATATATTTCTTGTAAAACTTAAAGAAGAGACGGCACTGCTGCCTAACATCTGTCATTATCACTCATGCGCTGCTGGCACTGTCAACACAATAACAAACACTTTTCGACCATTATGGTCTCCTGCTCCCTTGTGCAACTCACGACTATACACGCGACATCCTCTTTTATCAGATCATGATCCTTGAATCTTCCATTTGCCCCCGTCATGGCACCAAAGAACGCTAGCCCACCACCTCGAAAGGATCAAGGTAGACTTCCGCCCATCGAACCCAGAAAGTCCCGCCTCCTTGCAAGGTCACGAAGAGCAGCGCTGCGCATACTAAGGGGGGAAAACGAGGATGTCCTCGAGTTCCCTGTCAAGCATGAGCGCATGAAGTGGGTTTGTCCAGCCTGGCACCGGTTCCTGGCGACGGGCGGCTATACCAAAAAGATCAGGATTGAAGGCGTAGATCTCTTGGAAGCCAAGGCAAATCTCGCTGTCAAGGTCGTTCTCGATCTTGTCCATGGCATCGATACCCTGCAACTTAAAGATGCCGACCCTCGTCTGTTGTTCTACATGACTACGATACACGAATGGCTGGGCCATCCGAAAGTCACTTACGACGCGAGAGCTAAGCCAGATGGTTTCCCCAAAGCCGAATCTTATCCATTCTTCCCCCTTGAGTTCATTTCCACGGGAATCACCATATTGGAAAAACAGGCAGGGTACCTGTACAGAGTGGATGACTGGATACTACTTGCAGCGGTTTCCCAGAGACTCGAGCTCAACTGGGTCACGCAGTTGGTGCGTAGCAATCTAAGCTTGTTTTGCAGGATCGATCAAAAGGATGTGCCCAAAGAAGTTATTCACTCCATCAAGGAGAGAGAACGGCGTTTGATACAGGATCTGGGGTTGATTGGTAAGACATATTGACACCTATATCGAAAGTGGCTTATAACTAACTTTATTACAGACTCATCCGTTCTAGAAATGCGCAGCTTCTACATCGACACCATATTCAAGGGACTTCGACTTCTTTCCCATCAGGTCACCTACCATGAAGGAGGCATACTGCCAAACGAAGAGGTTTTCGAAACGTATGAAACCTACAAAGTGGCGCCATGCAGAAACTGCTGGCCAGTCTCCTCTGATACGTTGCACCAAGCACTCATGGCATCACACCTCTGGCCTCTATGCCCCAGCAAGTATCCAGATCGTGTGATCGATCTCGTTCAGACAATACGTGATATCGAAAAAAAGACTCGGTTTAGGAGTTACTGCAATCAGCTTACGCATCTGTGCGAGCATCTGCAGAACTTTTGCGGCGGATCAACTGGGCTGTGTGAAAATATTGAGCACAAAAGTTCGTGATCAGGGGTTGGTGAGCAATACTGGCGAAACTCAAGGTTGTAGAATCTACATGGGAGTAGGATGGCTTATATTCACTCGGTAGTCCTAAACAAATGTAGTTAATACCTCTCAAGTCGATTTTGTCCTAAGATGAGAAAACCATAGCTTGAGGCTCCATTCCCTTGCCCTCAGCCAGTACTCCTGCCTTTCGCAAGATGGAAACAGTCTTTTGAACCACTTCTGAGCTAACACCCTCCGTCTTTGTCGGGAACCTGACTGTCTTTAGCCACTCCCGCGCATCAGGTTCCGTGTAGCCAAGGCTGCTCGAGATGTACGCAACAGCCTCCTCTTTGTTATCGTTGAAGTGCGCAATACCCTGGTCCAGCTTTCCAAACAGGTCCTTGACACGATCGTCCAGGCCATTCTGGGTCAGCTTGGTAGAAGCTACAATCTTCCAGCTGCTCCAAGGGGTGTAGATCTCTCCGACGCGACGGATCTCACCAGAGTCGTAGAACTTCTTGGACGTGAAATGCTCCCACATGAAGAAGTCGGCCTCGCCGCTGTTGACTGCATTGCGAAGGTTCTCAAAGTTGTTGAGGACCACGGTTTCGGAGAAGGGCTTCTCTGCAGCACCAGGGGTCAGCCAGCCGTGCTGGTCGGCTAGGACGAAGCCCATCACGTAGCTGCCCGAGCCAATGCGTGAGACGCCAATCTTGCCGCCCTTGAGAGAATCAACAGAGGTGATTTCAGGACGCTTTGCTCCGGTAGAGATGGCCCAGCCTGAAATACCAGATGATCAGTGAGTTTTCGTGGATGATGACAGAGATATGACTTCTTACACAAGGGAGTCTCCACGTAAGTGCCCACGAGCCGATAATCAACTTCGGTATTGTCCTTCTCATCTCTCTCTTTACCTAAGCCGGCTATCCATCCCTCAGTCAAGCCGATTCCCACATCGATCTCGCCTGAACGGATGGCAGTCACCATATGCCCAGTGCCGGAAGGGAAGGGGATTAAGGTCGCATCGAGACCAAAGTGCTTCTGAGCGAAATACAGCGGAGTCGAGAAATGCTCGGGCACAAAGCCAATTCGTAGAGGAGTGGACGACATAGTAATGAAGCTGTTTATGTTGAATCCAGGTGAAGGATCTCTTGTGCCGTTGTTCGTTATAGTCAAACTTAGAGCTGGACGGGCCGATGCGGGGTTACGGATCCGCCGGACGGCGTCGCGCCGCTGATGCCGGGAGCATTGGACTTACCGAGATCGAATTCGAGAAATCCCATAGGGGTCCAGTTGATGGTGATTGTCAAGACTTGATTAGTAATTAACTGTTGTGAGACAACGAGAGGTTCAACTAGCTGAGTGGGAGTTGAGTATGTAGCATATTTATACCTCGTTGAAAATAGACGGCATGGAGACGTAGGAATGAGATTCATCTATACTGATATACTCTGGCTAGAGAGCATACCTGCCAGATAACACCTCTCCAAATCAGCTTCGCAGTTGAGATGTGTTTAGACGGGGCTCTCATGGAGGAGCTGCAGGTACTGCCACCCCTCAGTTTTCGCTTCATAGCCTGATTCAGGCTGACAGACATATCACCTCTCGCAACCGAAGAGCCCGTATTGGAATTATTTACGTTGACCTTGTGTTACAGAATCATCGAACTGTATTCATTCCGCCGTTGCACGTATGGCGTGCATTCCGTGGGTCGTTGCGCTGCATACGGTCGACCAGGACACATAATTCAAGACCGCGTAGTACTAGTCAGGCTGTCCCACCGTACCTATACACTTTAAGTACTACTCAGAGGGATTATCCCTACCAGCTCAACTAAGATTCGAAGAGTCAGGATGAGGAAGAAACCGAAGCAAATGTGACGTATTCCTGAGTGAGCTTGCCAACATCCTACCCTGTACATGGCGATATGATGCTTTAGCTTTTTGACGATGATCAGTGATAGCTACTAGCAAACACACATCAACAGTTGCACAACATGGAGCAGGTTTTTGATAAAGACCAGGCCTTGTGATGTTCAGTTTAAGATCAGAATAATGCAGACTCGTACTTTTCTAAATCTCAGCTGACAAGTTGCACCGAATCTATACGCGTATTGCGCAGTCTGTGGCCGTGTTGTGAGGCTTAGCTCCTGCGAGCAGGGATACTAAGTGGCTCCCAGCCGGGACCCGGACTAGTACCTGCCGGCCAAGAAGCTACCTTCCTAGCTACAATTTCTAAATCCGTCCAAACACAGGAGCACTTCACTTGCAAGAAACCGCGAGGCTTCAGCTTTGAATCCTACATCTTCTTGAATCTGTTTTATCCTCTTCTCTACCACAACGGCCATCGTGGGCGCTCACTCGCCGTTGATGGCCATTTCTGCAAAGTCCTTTCATACCTCTAATATCTACTGCTCATCAAGATGCCGCCTCAATATCGACCATTCTCCGACCAAGATATCGAGCTACAATCCGGGTTGGATGCACCCTTGCTCGATATTGAGCCTCTAGAAGATGACGTAGCAAGCGATTCTGGAAGTCTTCATTCCCATCCGGAGCCAATTCCTAGTTACAGATTCTCACGATGGGGCGTCCATTCCCCAAAACGCATCGTCATCTTGGTGGCTGTTATCAAGTTTGCCGTCGTTTTCAGCGGCATGATGTTGCTTTTGCCTACCGCGCGTCTAATTGAAGACATGTTCTGTCATGTGCACTTCAAAGATACTTCTTCAGACATCATCGACGAAATGAAGTGCAAAGTTGATGAGGTACAATCACATCTGGGCTATCTAAACGGATGGAATAGTCTTATCCATTCTATCATAGGTGAGTGCCGCCCTGGCGACCAAAAATAAATCATCTAACTATGTCCAGGTCTCTTGGTGGCTTTCCCTTACGGCATGATGTCCGACAAAATCGGCCGCAAGCCCACCGTTATGTTTGCATATGGAGGCATTGCTATTACCTTTCTTTTTGCACCCCTGAGTCTCAAAGCTTACCGAGTTGAGCTTCGTGAGCATCCTTATCTTTTGATCTTGGGTGGCTTCTTTCAGCTTTTTGGTGGTGGTATTCCAGTCATGATGTCTACCCTTTATGCCATGGCGGCCGATGTCAGCTCAGAGCAAGACAAGTAGGTCACTGGCGATCTTATCGTATGGTAGATCACGCTAATCAGAACTTCAGAGCAAAGCACTTTCTTTGGCTTACATTCGGGGCCACGGCTGGGGGCATCAGTGGGCCAGTAACAGCTGGCGTCCTCATGAACAAGTTTGGCCCTTGGCTTCCTATATATCTCGTCTCCAGCACCGTACCCGTCATCATTGGGATTCTATTGCTTCTCCCCGAAACCCTGACTATCAGCGCCAAAAACCAGAAAAGTCGGGCTGATAAGACTTCACCTACAACTTTTAAGGGGCACTTATCCCATGGAATCAATGACCTCAGGCGTTCCATCGATATGCTCAAGGACCTGAGTGTTGCCATGATTCTTGTCACGTTCTTTGTGCAGAATGCCCGATTCACAGCGTATACGACGACCATGGGCCAGTATGTCAGCAAACACTTCAAATGGAAAATGGCAGATGTCAGTCTGATGCTCTCTCCCTTGGGCATTCTCAACCTCACCCTCCTTGCCGGCTTGCCTAAAGTGTCAGAAGTGCTCGTATCTCCTCGGTTTAAAATGACAGCGTTTGGCAAAGACCTATTTCTTACACGCATTTCAACTGGTCTCCTCGTTCTCGGAGGACTATGGCAAGGGATCAGCCAGAACTCTGCCATGTTTCTGTTTGGGCTGTTTATTTCGACCTTTGGCTCAGCCGACAGCCCTCTCGCTCGCGCAACAGTGACGCATTACGTGCAACCTGAGTATACTTCTCGGTTGTATGCTTTAATAGGCATGGTTGAGGTGATAGGGTCTTTCATTGCAGGACCAGCCCTAGCGTGGTTCTTTGACCAAGGCTTGAAGCGCAAAGGGCTGTGGATAGGATTGCCGTGGTATTATGTGGCGTTCCTATGCAGTTTGGCCTGGACTGCCCTGTTCTTTGTCAAGCCGCCTAAGAAGAATTCGAGAGAAGATCCCACGGACAGCGATGAATATGAAGCAGAAGACTATATGCCCGATGATCCCTTGCGGCTTCAGTAGTGCTTGACGCGAGGAGAGTCTTGTCTGGCGGCGCCGATCAACAAGTTGATGGATACTAGATGGACGGCACTCATAGACCTTTGTCAGCAATCTACATTCAAAAGATACACGAATAGATGCCTTCAATTGCCCTGTTATTTTGGCTGCCATCTTGGTTCGCGCTAAAGAGATTCGCTTATCAGTCATCCTCCGGATTGAGCTGGCCGAGGAACTTTTGTAAGTCGTCGTAAGTCGGCCAACAAATGGCCAACGTCACGCGAATTCGTAAGATCACTCCAAAACGACCAATGGATTTGACTTTTGCATCATATCCGAACTATTCACCAGAAGTACTTATTAGCCAATGTTTGCTGACGAGTACTAATGAGAACGCGGAATGGAGACGTACGACAACTGATGCAATGTCAATAAAGCTTCTTTCGGGGGCAGCTATCTACTTACAAGAAAAAAAAGACCAAGGATTCTGATTTTTTGTCTTCGAAAATTTCAGCTTGAGGGTCTTTTTCTCAATGAATCACTATAACTCAACGGCTTGTGGCGATGGCCTCTTTGGACCGAGCGTCTGGACCGAGGGTTGTCGCGGCGGTTTTGATTTCACTTGTAAGGACATAAAATCTCCAATAATCTGTCGTAACTAACAAGCCTTGAGTGTCGTTTGAAGAGAGTATATTAAGCACCCTTCCATCTGCTCTTTTTCTTCTCATTACTGGTCCGCGAACGGTCTATCTCTTGAGAGTCCCAGACAAGGCCAAACGTCACGCGACCTACACGTCTAAGCTTGTATGAGCTGCCTTGGTAACGAGTTAATGCTATGACTGACTTAGTATGCCTAGGTCACGTCAGCCGCTTATGCCGCTCTGCAAGTGGTCCTGGTAGTGTTGATAACTTCTGCAAACCAACTCAACACTCGCTTCTCGCTCGCTGCGGCCATTCTTAACCTTCTGACTGCCTTCGCAATCCTTCTCCTGGCTCACGCCGAACACGTCAAGTCTGTCCGGCCATCGTTTCTTCTCACGGGTTACCTATTTGTGTCGCTGCTGTTTGATGCCGCTCGACTGAGAACCGAGTGGCTACTGTCACTTAACCTTGCTTATGCGGTGACACTATCTATCTCCACGGCATTCAAACTGGCTCTCTTAGTTCTGGAGACGGTTGAAAAGCGTAGAATCCTGATAACTGGAGATAAGACTATTTCGAAGGAGAGCACAAGTGGCCCCTTTAGTCGCGGTTTCTTTGTCTGGCTGAATTCATTGCTCATCTCGGGCTGGACTACTGTCTTGACTAATAATGACTTACCTAATATCTATGAGAAACTATCTTCAGAGAAGCTGGCGATCCGCTTTACAAAGTCCTGGCAAAAAGGTCCGTTGTTATCCAAAGTCAACTCACCGTTCTAACCAAAAGACCACAGCAACTCTACGAAGCAAGAAACCGTCCCTGTTTCTGACGACTGTGCGAGTGTTGAGATGGGAATTATTGGGTATCATGCCGCCTCGGATTGGTATGATTGCTCTAAGTATCTCTCAACCCTTTCTCGTCAGCCATGCGCTACACTTCCTCACCATGCCCGAATCTGAGTCTACCATGAACCTTGGCTATGGTCTCATTGGCGCATTTTCTTTTGTTTTTATGGGCTCCGCGGTATGATTTCTCGAGCTGGGTAACTGGACGAGGCTGATTTGTTCTCAGTTACTCACGGCGTGGTATGAACATCTAACATTCAGGGCCGGTGCCATGGTTCGTGGCGGTTTAATCACCATGGTATATGGGAAGATGATGAAGCTCCCTATTAATGAGCTCAGCGAGTCCTCGGCAGTTACCCTCATGGGTAATGACGTGGAAACGTTGGTCGAAAAGCTTCACATGCTTTTGGTAGAGTCTTGGGCAAATACTATCACAGTAGCCATTGCCATGTACATGTTGGCTGCTCAACTTGGCGCTGTTTGTGTTGCACCGATTATCACAGCGATCAGTAAGTCCGAGTGTACTTCCAGATATGCTTGTTGAGTTCTGACTTTACAGTTTCTCTTCTTTTCGCGGGCTATGTTGGTAAAATGTCGATGACACGCCAAATCATGTACCAGGAGGCTACTCAAGATCGCATCAACCTGACTTCCGGAGTTCTGGGCTCCATGAAGCCGGTTAAAATGCTTGGACTATCAGAGAGGTTTAACAGACTTATTCAACAGAAGCGAGATGAAGAACTGAGCATTGGCAAACACTACCGCGTGGTAAGTGTTTATCTTAACTGCATAGGTGCGTGTACTTCGGAACTTGCCACCTATTTTCTTTCTCACTGTTGATATAGCAAACTGCAATGCGAGTATGACCGAAGCCATCACCTTTGGCGCATATGCTCTTGCGGCAAAGCTGGGAGGCGGCGAGCCATTCTCTGCAGCCCAGGCTATTACAGCACTATCGATTCTGAGTATCATGATGACCCCCTTGGCGGAACTCCTAGGGAACATTCCTGGCTCATTCTCAGTTTTTGGGTGCTTCAGGAGAATGGAAGACTTTCTCACACTCGACGAAAGAGTCGACCGCCGCCAGATTCATGGACGTTTCGAAGATTCTTCCTCCAGCTCGTCGCCAGAGAACAAGCAACCCTCACATGAAACCGTCGAGTTGATGCATACGAGAGACATTCAGGTTGGTATAGATGGCACACGCATCTTAATATCTGATGGCAATTTCAACTGGGGTGAAAAGGCTGTTCTTGGAGATATCAACACATCTTTTCCAAATCACATGGACGGCTCGCTTACCATGGTAATTGGCCCGGTCGGTTCAGGCAAGTCAACCCTTTTGAAGGCTATCCTAGGCGAAACGACGTCGTCCCAGGGTAAGATATCTCTAAACTCGGCCGAGGTGGCCTTTTGTGACCAGTCCCCGTGGGTTATGAACGCAACAATCCGAGACAACATCATTGCAGAGTCCAGGGGCTACGATAGCACCTGGTATGAAACAGTTGTAAATGCCTGCGATCTATCTATTGATTTGGGAAGGCTGCCACAAGGAGACCTTACCAAGGTTGGTGAGCAGGGAGTCAAGCTGAGCGGAGGTCAAAAGCAACGGCTTGCCATTGCTCGTGCAGTGTACTCGAGGAAGCCGATGGCTATCTTTGACGACATTTTCAGCGGCCTTGATAAAGTGACGGAACAGATCGTGTTTACTCGCGTATTCGGAAAGAATGGCCTTCTTAGAAAGAATGGAACAACCGCCATCGTAGCAACCCACGCAGGTAAGTCTTCGATGGCTGGGCTGTACCTCAGTCAGCTAACGCTACTTTCAGTTCATAGGTTACCAGAGTCAGATTTTGTTATTGTCCTTGGAAAGGATGGCAAGATTGCTGAGCAAGGCACCTTTACTAACCTACGATCTGAGGGAGAATATGTTCAGAGCCTGGACATCTCAAGCCATGACGATAAAGATGGCCACTTTCTAAACGATACTAAAGGCGCCCAAGAGCCTGGAGATACCAAGACACCAGGACGGGAAGAGGACGATCAAGCCGATATTCCAAGTGATCGAAGCGTCTTTATGTATTATTTTAAATCCGATCGGTTTCACCACTTGGCTCTACAAGTATTTCTCATCGTCAGCCAAGGAGTTATTGCAGCTTTTCGATGTAAGTAACTGGGCCTCGAGAACTTGAAGATGGACTAATCTCTCATACCAGATGTCTGGGTTACCTGGTGGGGTGATGGAAAAGGGCGCGATAGCACAGATATTGGTTACTGGCTCAGCATATATACTGTGCTATCACTCTTTGAGGGAGTGTTTATAACTCTAGCTATCGCGTGTGTCGCTTCTCATAGAGCGCTGTGGACGTGACTGACACTAAATCAGGGTTTTCCTCTTGCTCAGCGGACCAACTAGTGGGAGGACGCTTCATTCGAGACTCTTGACAGCTGCCATGAAGTATTCGCGCCTGAAGATGGTCAGCTTCTGAACACTTACTAACAGTATCACAGCGCCCCCATGTCGTTTCTCAACAATGTCGAGGCAGGTTCTTTGATCAACAGGTATAGATGAGTTTTGAGGGAGATGTTGAATCTATGCTAACTACCCCCAGATTCAGCCAGGATTTACGCCACGTTGATATGATCCTTCCAGTGGCCTCATCAGTATTTCTCTTTGGTTTGAAACCTCCAGATAATATTCGGTATAACCGATACTGACCGCTACTTAGAGGTTGCTGCATGCCTTGGAGCTGCTGGTCTTGCTATGGCAGCTGTCAGTTGGTTTGCCATCTCGATTCCTTTTGTTGTTGCTGTCCTCGTCCTCATTCAGCGTTTCTATGTCCGGACTTCCAAACAACTGAGACTTTTGGAGTATTTAAAACCATGCCCCTGTTCGCTATCCCTAAAAGCTGATCATGTGTCTAGAATTGAGCACAAGGCTCCTCTGTTCTCGCATTTCCTCGAGAGTATCAACGGGCTTGCCACCATACGGGCGTTTGGTTGGACGCTGAGCTATAAAGAAAAAGGTCTACTTCTCATCGACGATGCTCAAAAGCCGTCTTATCTCCTCAACTGCATCCAGAGATGGCTGACCTTGGTGCTGGATATGGTTGTTGCTTTCCTTACGGTGATTCTCGTGATATTTGCAGTCACTCTGCGTCAAAAGATCAATCCCTCACTTCTGGGTGTTGCACTCGTCAACATGATGAGACTTGGCACCAACATGAAAGGTATCGTACTTAACTGGTCAATTCTCGAGACATCTTTGGGGGCTGTTGCGCGCATTCGTATGTTTTGCTCTTCTGCGCCAGATGAGAAGAAGCCTGGAGAGGTCACTGAGCCCGGAGAACTTTGGCCTAGAGAAGGGGGTCTCGAAGTTCAAAACGTCGATGTTCGATATGAGTAAGTAGGAGATGGTCATATCTTATCCTTTAGGTGCTGACTGGATAGGCATACTGCTGAGCCTGTGTTGCGCGGGCTTTCGTTCAGTATCAAACCCGGTGAAAAGCTTGGTTTATGCGGTCGAAGCGGCAGTGGAAAGAGTTCCTTCGTACTGGCTTTGCTTCGAATGGCAGAAATCGTCAACGGGCGGATCATTCTCGACGGCGAGGACATCACGGCTATACCAAAATCCTTGCTCCGTCAGCGACTCAGTTGCTTGACTCAGGATCCATTCATCTTTGGCGATACCATCAGGTTCAATCTCGACCCGCTTAACAGATCATCAAATGATGGCATCAGGAATGCCCTGGAGCGCGTGGGAGTTTTGTCTGTTATACAAGCCAAGATTGGCGATGATAAAGACCCTCTGGATGTCAAAATGGACGAGAACTTTCTGTCGCATGGCCAGAGACAACTATTTTGTCTCGCTAGAGCCTTGCTCAAGAAAAGTTCATTGCTCATTCTTGATGAACCAACAAGCAGGTAAGCACTCTATCATTTGTATACCTTTCTGGTACTTGCTTATTGACATTCTGCACAGCGTTGATACGCAGACAGACGCCAGGATGCAAGAAGTTATCCGGACTGAGTTTTCAGACTGCACTGTAATCATGATCGCTCATCGTCTCGACACACTGCTTGACTTTGACAAGATTGCTGTGTTAGATAAGGGCTCGTTGGTAGAGTTTGGCTCGCCTCAGGAGTTGTTAGCGGATGAGAATGGGGCTTTTACCAGATCATATCGCGGGGATAAGGGAAAGCGATCCGAGTCTTGTTGATCAGGTATCATTATGAGAAGTGAATCAGTTCTCATAGTCATCTCAGATGGCTGAAATTCGAACATGCTTTGCCGAGCATCACTGATACTGCACTGAGACTAAGAGGAGTGAATCAGAGCAGCAGCTGGAAACTCACAAGTATATTAAACGTCTCTGGTGTTTATTTCATCTTTACGTTTTGACTTCTTGCAACAACAAATTATCAACTTCACAAAATCCTATCCACTACCAACTCGACAAAGCTCTCAGTGTCCACGTTTCTACCAAACCCGCCATGTGTCGGGGATTCATCTTCTGGGCATCATGTCCTACTTGTCATATCCAACATGAAGTAGCCAGAGCATACGCGCCAATGTGCGAAGAGGCTGAAAACGCACCCAACTCTGCCTACGGCGTTTGCAATCGGGGCGTTGTTTGGATATCACGACGGATCAGGCCCAGTGGATGGGCTGTGCATCGCTATTGCAGAGCCTGTCGCTCTTCAACCGTGAGGCGTAGTTCTCGCCTTAGAAGGAGA
Source organism: Fusarium sp. NRRL 66739 (assembly GCA_021655895.1). Lineage (NCBI taxonomy): Eukaryota > Fungi > Ascomycota > Sordariomycetes > Hypocreales > Nectriaceae > Fusarium > Fusarium sp. NRRL 66739. The sequence continues at coordinate 164,984 of JAJJWO010000206.1, forward strand.
AGAGTCATCTTGCATGCCGGGCAGAGAGCCCGGGCTCATGGAGGATCTGGCGCGAGCTCGTCTTAGTGGAAGACACCGCAGTTAAGAGAAAGAGAATTGCATGCAATGAGAACAGACAGGGCTTGAAGAAATGCTGCTCTAGCGTTTGTGAGAAGTGATATGCACCAGTGTCTGTCTGTCAGAAAATGATAGCCACAATACACTCCTTACTGGGTTTCTTTCTCATAAGATTTAATGCAAAGGCTAAAGTATAATACAAAGGAGATTGTCAATCATATACTTGCAGTCCATTCCATATCTTGAGCTCCTGTCCTGTGTATCTACGGGATGATCGCATACCCTATTCCCCATAGTTGACCGTTTGGTAGGTGAACCGCCATCTTTATTGGAGGATCTTCTTGTTTGTTCATAGTAACAAACAACTTTGTATCTCTTTTGGCCTCCACACTCTTGACCTAGGTCACAATGGCTGCTCGCTAAGAGCCAAACGAAGTGCTAGACGAACAAGGTGACTGTTCGATCATAGCCAAGACAAAGATGCTTCATTGTACTCAGAGATCAGACAAAGACCAAACAATCTTGGTGCACTACATGGCTCTGTAACTATCATTACTGCAACTATATATGAGAGCTTTGAGCTCTAGGCTTTCCCAGTCCTCATATCAACCCCTTTCCAAGCTAGGCAAAACTATCAGTCATACTTACCAGCCCAAACACCAAGAACAAAATACGCAAGTCCATTCAAAGGCACGCCGATACCTACCGTCAATATGTACGAAGTCAAGATCTGGAAGCGCAAGTGCGAGACGTGCAATAGATCCCAAGACGTCGAGTACCACGACTTCAACGCGCGCAAGAAACCCCACGAAAAGGACGAGGAATGCACAGTAGCCTATACTCTGTGCCCGGACGATTCGCTGCGAGACACGAACAAAAACTATAACTGTCGGTCGTGTCGTTCGTGGATGAACTGGCTAGGCATGGAGCTTCAGCAACAGATGGAGGAGGAGAACAAGGAAAAAAGGGAGAACAACTAGACAGCAAACGAGCACAAGGATGAAAATGGGAGTACTGGGTGGAAACAAGGCATAATAGAAGCCATGTGACTATAGATTCTTTTGTTGTATCATCATCGCACAGCGCTAGAGTATAGTATCACAGGTTGCCTTTCAACGTCTATCCAGTCATGACTTTTGCAGTGAGCCAGATATAGTTGATAAGCAGTATTCTAGTGATTCACAGGTCGTACCTGGTGCTGATTTTCTGTCATTTTGCAAGCCAGGCTTCTGACGGCCGCGCGTCGAGCTGTTTGCTGTCGGTGAATGACCGACTTCTATCCCTTATCAATACTATAAATACCCCCATTTTCTTGTTTCTCTGTTTCCCCCTTTCCTTTTTTCTCTTGGAGAATCCACTATCAAAAATATAGTTACTTGATCTATCACCACTGTAGAGTTCTTAAAGCAACTCAACTATATTCCTACCTCATCACGTCTCGAGTACCGCTTACCACCAATCTCTATAAAAACCAAGCACCCAGCATGTGCCAGACCCTGGTCCTCTACAGGACTTGCGCGCACTGCGAAGTGAGATTTCGCCTCTAGGAAACGGCGAGATTCCTCCCAGACTGCGACGACTGCGGTATATATGGACGAGGTGCTTGCAACGAGGGGGTCACTCTGGCTCTTCAGCCACATGCCCAAGAGAACAGCCGGACTTATGTCTGTGATGCTTGCGAGACTCAGAGGCGGCGTCATCAAGCAATGCTATGGCTGTGGCGGATGCGGATGCGGCTGTGGTAAAGGTGAAGACTCTCAGATGCGCTAGAAGCGACACGAGCTCCTGGGCGTTGACATCTATGTCGAGTTTCTGACCGAGGAGCTTAAGAAATCCCATATGAAAAGGAGCAGTTGTCACCACAACGCCTTGGACCTGGAAGATCGAGAGGGCGTACAAGAGCCCTGCAAACAACGGCATAACAACACATGACTTTTGAAAGAGTACATCCATCTTCATCAGACGGTCTTTCTATTACACCCTTCTGCATTAGTAAGTTAAGAAGCCTATGGATTCTTATAGAAGAGGATTCTAACGACATGTCAAAGGAAATACACAGCACCCATATTTTACCTCGGATAGTCAAGCCATTGTTAGAGGACTTTATATACCTCACAGATACCATGTATATTGAGTACATGTAATACTAATGGGGGTCTAAGGGGCATTGTTATTCGACATGAGTGATAGATTGAATGTGGAAGTGATGCTGAACTGTGGTGGACAAAGGCCAAGCATGAAAAGAATGAAAAAAGATTAAACAAAATTAACAAGACAGAATTCCTCCTTTAATTTAATATTCTGTGATATTTTCCAGTGGCATGATATCTGTATAACCCTCACGGATGTGCCAGGAAACGGTTGATGTCGCTTGGCGGTTAGGTGAGAGAGGCTGTTTGGTTTAAAACGTATCATGTTTGACGGCAATGCTACCCAACCCTCGTTCGCAAAAAGAGCCCAGATAACGCCTGTTCTATGATTAATATACATACATGTAGTCAAAACAAGCTAATCAACTCCGTCCGTTCCTCTGCACCAACCTATTTGTTATACCAACTATTTTCCTCACCTCCCATGCATATTTCCCACCTCTTACTCCTCATCATAACTGCTTCGCGTTATCGTAACATATAAGAGAGATCCGGCAGACCTCGGAGAATATCAGCGACGACATCGTCGTCTCTAGGGACCTCTACGACCGTTTTCTGTCGTGGAGGGATAGGTAGTGACACTGGTCGTGGCTTTTTGGCCAAGCCATTCAATTTGTCAACAGGTTTGGTAGTAGGTGGCAATTCTTGACTTGCAAACATGCCGTCCTCTCTTGGTTTAACTGGCTTGTTGGTGTCGTCAAGCAAACCCAAGCCCCACGAGTCCCAGGTATTGGCTTTGTTCGCGTCTTGAATGGGTGAGTTTTCCTTGTTTGCGATCAAGTTCGCGGATGAAAAGCCATCCATGGGTGAGCGAGGCGTTCCCAGGTTGACAGTGCTTGACCGCGAGTGATTGGATATCAGACTCTTCGCGGGTGAAGCACTCAAGTCGACGGTATTTGACTTGGAGTGATTTGGGGCTAGGTTTTGCGATGCTGGAGGCAACATCTCGGTAGAGGGGCGGCCATTGCTCCCAGATTGCAAACCAGGCGTGGTCATGAAGGAGTCAATCATAGGAGATTGAGCCGTAATCGAAGGCTTGCTAATATGTCCTTTGTTATCGCCTGGATTGGAATCCATAACTGCGTCCATAGGTGGAAACGCGCCGTTTGCTTCGCCAGTGGGCGAAGAAACCATCTCTCCCCAATCATCGTCATCGTCATCGTCATCGTCTTCCTCGTCACCCCATCCGGCGTTTGTCGGAGGTTGTGCCAGAGGTGATGTCGGTGCTTGGGAAACTGATATCGGCCGGGCGGTCGCCAGAAAAGAGTTGGTGTTGATCGGAGATTGGGGCTCAGAAACTGTAGGAGACGGTGGAAAGGGTATAGGCTGTGATATAGAAATAGGGCGGTTTGTAGGCTTCAGTGGCGTGGGCTTGATAGGAGACGGAGGTTCGGCAGTGATAGTAGGCTTTGGAGGAGCTGTGATAGACGGCTTCGTTGCTGACACTGGGGATGTCTTGGTGTCTTCGCTAGGGTTTGATTCCACAGATGTCCTCGGTTCACTAAGGTTCGAAGTACGAGGAGCTGAGGGTGCTGCAGCAACGGTTGGTGAAGGAACCGGGATGTTACTCCAGCCAAATGTCGCTGCTGTAGGTGACGCGGCTGTTCCCTTGGAGTTGACCGAAGTGTGCCTCGAATGGCTCTTCCGCGCCAATAACTCTGAAATTGAGAACTCCGTAGACGGAGCTGATGAGTCCCAGTTGAATATCTTTGCACCCGCAGCGCCGCCTCTTCGACCAAGCACAACACGTCCTGTGATTGAGTCCTCTTCCATCCATCGTCTTACAATTCTGATGGACTGCTCACGTACTTGAGAGTTCGCCCACCCAACACGCACGTAGCCCTCGTCGTCTCCCAAGTTATGTTTTCGTATCGAGCCAGGTCTTGACATGAGATACCAGGCCTTGCGCTCCGATATTGAAGCGAAGGTGTCGTCTATGATAACATCAGGAATCGGCTCTGGGGCTGGGAAAGTTGTTTCGACGGAGGGGAAGAGACCATCCAGCTTTGTCATGTCGATAGAGAAAGGTACTGATGGTGGCTTCGGCCGCGCTGCTGCTAGCTCCTGAGACGGTTCTTTGGGTGTGTTCTCAGTTGCCTGGACTTGCTGCTCAGGAATGTCCTCTTCTGACTGCTGGTTTGTCTCCTCTTGAATTGTCTCTCCCTGAGTAGGTGACTCGAAATCCGACCATGAATCCGACCCCTCTTGAGTTACTTCCTCAGATAGTTCCTCCGTCTGTTCTGCTCCGATTTCCTTCTCTTGCTGCGGTGGTTCTTCGGTACCAATAGGCGCAACTTCAACTTCGACATCCGTTTCTGGCTCCGGTTTCGACTCTTGCTCCAGTTCTTGGTCTGGCTCAGAATCCACTTGTGGTTCGGTCTTGAGCTCTACCTCTTCTTCAACTTTCGTATCAGGTGTAGTATCTTGCACAGGCGACCCATTGCCCAAGGTACTCCGCATTGACGGATCAATAGGCGACACGCTATGGTTTCTGTTGGTCATGTCATCATACATTTCCACCAATTCAGAGACTTTGTTGGATGGTTGTCGCAAAACCTCCGGTTTCGCTTTACGTTGGAGAGCTGGCTTGGGCGCACCGTCCGGTGAGCGTGGCCGGTCATCGTCGCTCGGTAGTGGACTGGCGCTTCTATTCGAAGGTGCTGGGTCCGGTTGTTGCCAAATATCCGCTGTATTCTCCTTCAGTCCGTTCACAGGAGACGGCGTTCTCGTTGCGACTCGTCCTGGAATTGGTCGCAGACCCTCACCAAGACTTATCGCCGAATCCCCGTTATTCTCTTCTCTCCGCACCCGTGTCGTCTCAGATGTCGTCAATCGACCCCAAGGATCTGGCGAAGGTGATGGCAGCCTCGAACCAGAAGGACTACCTCCTATGGGCCGCAAGCCAGGACTCCTCCCCCAACGCGGGCTGTTGTCCTTGCCCGCCTCAGCCCAGCCGCCCCAGGCATCGTCGTCTTCGTTCCATGGCGTGTGAGCAGGCGAGACGCGCTGCGAGCTCCCCGAATGCTCTGCGGTGAAATGCGCATGCGGAGGCGGCGCGGGAAGGTCTATCTTCGGGGGCGAGTCGTTTGTCCAAGGAGAACCCCAGGGATCCTCCATGCTGGGCGAGCGCACATGTCGCGCTGCCGATGGTAGATGGGGATGTCGAGGATATTAACGTGGGTGATCGAGGTTATTGTGGTCGGTTTATCATCGCGTGCAGCTGGGGAATGTTGTTGGACAGGTCGAGAGCTTGAAGCAAGCCCGAGGCGCAAGAGTCGAGCTGCGTAATCGTCTAGGCAGGAGGATAGCGCCACCAATCAATTACGGATGATAGAGTGCTACAACACTTGTGGCTTGGGTTAATCGAAATGAGGCGTTGCAATCGTCAAGTTGTTTTGGTTTTGGAGGAATGGACGGGAAAAGCTTCCAGTCCACTTCGATGGATCCCCTAAGTTTCAGGGGCGCGTAATCCCCCAGCTCCGGGCAATTCGGTTTCGGCCCCGCAATCTCCTTCACCAAATGCTTCATCTACGGCAAAAAGTTGACGGGGCTTTAATCACTAAGTATCAATGGACCTTCAGCATTGATTTCTGTAACAGATTCATCGTCTCTTCGCCACCTTGAATGGCGCGAGGGTATCTACTCCTGTCTATCGCATGCCATGCCATGCCATGCCAGGTACCATGACATCACCCCTGGATGCCTCCAATATGTACATGAACCCCCCTTTTCCTTTACCAGTGAATTTCATGAAAGCAATCCCATGCAGTCCAGTCCAATCCATACACTCCGACGCTAATATTCAGTCAAAAAAATTGCCATGTCGTTCTGGTTCTCCCAATCTCCTCATGAAGTAATTTCATGACCACTCTTCAACGCCCACTCTTTGGCGCGTCCTTTACCCGTCTTCTCTGCCACCAGCTCAACCGTGTTCTTAACCTCAGCCCGGGACACATCGTCCCGGAACTGATGGTAAAGAATGTCGATGATTCCAACTTTGGATAAAGCTTTGTTGTTCAAGATAGTTCTCTTCACGTCGTCTAGAAGCTCAGACTTGACGAGCTTCGGCGCATCACCGCCAGCGCTACCGCCTGTCAATGCTGCGAATGCATTGGAAGGTGTGGGAGGAGGTGGCATCTTGGCACCGCTGTCTGTTGCCTGCGTGGTTTTGGTTGCTTGTGTGGTTTTAGCTGCCTTGGTCTTGGTTTCTGGTTCCCAATATTGCGTTGAGAACGGATCGATGCCCCAAGATTGCTGAAGTCCATCTAGATTTGGTCAGTGACTGCTCTACCTCACTTGGATATGTTCCAACTTACCGTGCATGAACTCCATTCTGTGCTCGTAGACAACCTGATTCGTTGCACGATTTCCATCCTCAAAACAGATCCCTGTGCTTTCTGGTTCCAATGTGTTTGCAAACACTCGTCGAGATAGGCCAGCATCTTCCGAGTCGTCAAGAAATCCTTCCATGTCATCTTCATCGTCCAGTTCCTCTTCGTCGTCATCAATGTCGATATCCTCGCCCTCTTCTTCCTGCCACTCGGCCTCCGAGTCATAGTCGTAGTCAAGAGGAAGTCGTCTGCCCGTAGGCTTGCGAGCGAGCTGGCTCATGTTGAGCTTTCCAAGTACAAACGGCTTGAAAGTCATCGTTCCATAATAGGGTGGTCGCACATCTTGCGAGAATGATATCACCTTCATGGGCACGTTGGAAAGCTTCTGGCGTGTTTCCCGCATGATCTTATCAGCATGATCGGGAATTGCGTTTTCCGCCTTTTCTGTATCCCTATAAACCTGCTCCATGATGTGCCTAACGGGATGATGGAGCTTGCCTCGCATCGGTGGCTTGCCAGGTAAAGAAAAGAGGCGAACAGGGTCGAAGCGGGAAGAATTCAGTTCATCAGCGCGCTGACCATTGATACATTCGTCCAATATCTTCGATTTGACCTCACGCGTTTCAGTATCCATCGCGGGTCCAACATGAGCAAGTCGTGTGTGTTCCTTGACGAAGAAAGGCTTGAACATCTTCTCGTACTCAGACTTCGAGACCTGACTGGCAGTCTTGACAGGACTTGGCTTTCCTGGGGTGCCATCTTTGGACTGGGTACTGTCAACAGCTTTCTTAGGGGTGCTGGGAACCTTGAAGAAAGAGCCGAGTGTTCGTTGTTGGCGAGCTTTCTTCTGTTCCTCCTCCTCCTTTTGCTTCTTTTCCTCTTCCTTGCGTTTCTTTTCTTCCTCCTTCTGCCTTCGCTTCTCGTCACGTTCTTTGGCTCGGGCGGCCTTTTCGGCTTCAGCTTTGGCCTTCTCGACTGCACGTATAGCAGCTTTCTCTTCTCGCTCCTCTCGAAGTCGAGCAGCCTCCTTCTCCTTTTCTTCCTTCAACCGAGCGTTTTCCTTATCCCTTTCCGCCTTTTCCGCAGGGGTCAACCTTTTCCGCTTCACTGTCAAAGTAGTCGTCGTTTTGGATGCTGAAGGTACGGAAGTCTGTGTTGCTTCCTTCTTGGCTGGCGGCTGGGGAGAAGGAGATTTGAGTGGGGGTGTGGTACAACCAGGGTCGCTGAGAACCGATGATGCTGGTGAAGCGGGTGGTTCGCCAGCTAGATTAATCGAAGACATTGCTGTAAATAATCGATATATCTTGGTGTCAGGGGTGTGTATTTACTTACAGCATTCGCCATTGGGCTGGCTTGAAGCTGATGGCGGCAGCTTGGCGTCTTCAGATCCCTCGACTCTTGTGCTGTCTCCTATGTACTCATCGTGACTTCTCTTTCGGCCCGTAGCCTCAGATTCCTGAATGTTCGGTGAGACTTCGAAGAGGGGCATTGTGTAGTGTTTCGAGTTTCCCAACTCAATGGTGATTCGCTCAAAGCGAAGGTTCCGTGGTTGCGAACGGTATGTAACGTGTGTCGATCAATAGCGGTCGTGAGGAAGGCGCTTGCTGGGTGCTGTGTACTAGGTATCGTGAAAAGGAAGAAAGTCATGAAATGTGGTGTTGATGTAGGTGATTAGGAAGAAAGTCGCAAATGATCATCTCACTCGGAAAAAGACTCCGGTTTCAAAGCTTGCGGCCGTTGGTTGAGGAAGAAGTGAATGCTTCCTCGGTGCGTGAATGAGATCCGCAAGTGGCATGTAGCGGCCAAGTTTGGAAGGGAAATGACCCCAGGAGGGACCAAAGTTAATGGAAAGACGCGACCGGCGCGTTAATTTGGCGCCACAGCTTTACGCGTCCTTGCTTTTGATACGCGGTGGGAGGAGCGACAGGGGAGACCCCGGCTAAGCTTCGGTCGGCAGCCTTTCAAGGGTCTGTGGCTGTGTGGCAGCCTCAGTCACATTAATAGACCCGTAGCGGCTCTTGGCATCCCGACGATCATTAATGGCTAATTTCGCAAATGGCATGACAGCCAACATCCACATCCGAGATCCCCAGTGACGTCGTGGGGGCCGATCTGGTAACAGGAGCCGAACGCAAACGATTGGCGCAGTCGGTGCCTGACCTCACTCACAGCGTGGAACAGACAGAGAGAACCTGGCGGTAACGTCACACGGGGCACGGACATGGAAGCAGTTCCATGGATGGGCAAGCAACACGAGAACGGGATAGCGATCACTGCACACAAAGTTCGACTTCACCATGGGCATAAGTCGTAACGCAACATTGTCTTTCAAGCCCCTTGTTCTCCAGTGAGACCAAGGGGTGGTATCTCATTAAGCATACTTTTGTCTTGAATCCTGGCTACAGAAGGCAGAGGTATCTTTCAAACATTAAGCCCGTCAACGACAGTGGAGACCCCGCTCCAGATGCACACACTTCGTCCATCCAAGAGGTGTAGAGATGATGATAGCAAGAGATTGAAAAAGGAACTCCGTAGGGCTTCTGGGGCCTTTAACGATAGGTGATGGTGAAAATGAAACGACAAGAAACAATGCTCGAACGCCGACTGATGCTGGGGAAACGAATGAAGTAAGGAAAACCTCCGTTTGGCTCATCGTGTCATAATATAGTGATTCATAGCCTGTAGCGGAGTTGTATCGCGTGAATGAAAGAAAAGAAAAATCATTTTTAGTCAGGGTTGGCAATGAAGAGACGTCCGGAGGTAAGAGTCGATGTTCGTTCGTCAACACTGCCACGTCTCCTCAGCTCATCAGCTGATTTGACACTCTTCTCTCGAGTAAGTGCCGAATGCATGAGCGAATTGGAAGCAAGCCTGGGAGCGTTGCTCAATTCACCCACGTTGTCTGCGCGTTCACCGCTGCTACCACTCGCCATGCTGCGAGCCTTGCCGCTGGCTGCATCGTCGACAATATCCTCAGGTGTCGCTTCGACCATGCTGCCAGTGCGCTCAGGAGTGTCGCCAGGACTCCACCTTCGGCTATGCTGGCTGCCCATGCCTCCTGATGATCGGTAGGCAAGGTTTCGTCGGCTGCTGGTTGTGCTGCTTCGTCCACTGCTACCCGTCCTACGGTGATGCGGGCGAGCCCCACCAGCATTTTCATCCTCGCTGCTCTCAGCCTCAACTTCGGTAGCACTCAGCCGCATGGGCACGCCACCGACACCGACGTGATTCTCTCCAGGAGCGTAGCCTACTACGGGAGTCTTTCCATGATGTCGGATCTTTGGGATTTTCGCTGCCACCTTATTTGTGGTGCTGAGGCCGGTGCTGGTTCTGCCTCCGGCACCGCCGGCGCCGCCGCTGCGAGATCCACCGACAACTTCTAGGGTTGCACGCATCTTTGCAGCACGTTGTTGGGCAAGTAGTCGCGGGTCCTCGTATTGCGAGCGATCGCACCAAACGGTACCCTTTTGTTTTCGGAGAAGAGCGACATAGCTGGAAGGCTGTGGGCTACCACCCGAGCGGCTCGAGGTAGACCGGCGAAGCTCGCTCTGTGAAGAGGAACGGTAAGCTGCGGGAGGAGGAATGCTCGAGGCGGTGCTAAAGGTGTTTACAGAAGGCGAGCGGCGGTTCTGCTGGAGATTGGGGCCCGGCTGGGCGAGGTGAGAAGTATGAAATTGCATAGGATAGGCGGTTGACGATGTAGTTCGGGATCGAGAGTGTCCGTAACCAACGGTTTGGTCGATTGGCCCTCTGACAGCCTGGGGTCCCAACATGACCAAGGGCGACGTCGAGGGGGGATGTCGAGTACTTTATGTTCTTGCGGCTCGCGGGTCGTGGCGCCTCCGAGAGTAGGGAGAGAAGTTAGCCCCGTCGGGCGCGGCTGGGCGGATTGTAGTATTGAGGGTCGGAGAAGCGAGAGGGAGCCGAAAAAAGTGAGACTGGGTTGAGTAGCGCGCCAGAAGAGCGGGGCGTTGAATGCAAAGGAGAAGAACGGAGGGCGACGGAAGCAGTGAATGGGTTCAGAAGCTTCGAGGAGCTCTGAAGGTCGTAAATATGTGAGGTGAGGATGCTGTTGTGCCAAGGTGGACTAGAGGTTGTTTTTGTTGTTGACGGGTATGTAGAGGAGAGTCGGAGAGGACGAGAGCGGGCAGAAATGGATGGTGGGCAGAGGCGCCAACAGCTAAAGAAGGATTTCTCCATGGGTCTTTTCAGCGAGCAGCCAAGCGGTCCAACGTTGCATGGAGGGGGAGCGGAGGGCACCTTGGGTGAAGTGGGTTAGTGGTTACCTAGGTACCTACCTAGTGGGTGGTGGCCTGCAGGTGCAGGTGGATCACCGCTAGCATGCCCGGGCACTTTCTAGCCGGGCCAGCTGCCCAGGGGGTCAGTACAATAAAAATCTGGAAAATTGAGACTGATACTTGGGTTAGGAAGACTTATTACAGTGTGATTGTTGTATATATCTTTATTAAACTTATATTGTAGGAAGCTCCAGAGCTTATTCTATAAGACTACTTGATTACCTACCAAGTTAGTCAAAGAAATGCAAGAAATTTGGCATATAAAAACTACAACCTATTCCTCGGGTCCGAGGTTTTAATGGACCCCAGCTCACCTCATGGTTGGTCATTGATAGGTGCAGTGAATCACAGCTCTCTAGAGGTACCTTACCTTACTAGGACGACTCGGCTGGCTGTACTTTCATTCAAGTACCTCTATGATGTCGCCTGTAGATCGTCGTCGGTCTTAGGCTCTTGGCCACCGAGAGCAGCGGGCTTGGCCCTATTCAAAAGGTTCAAAGAATCAATTGCTTCTGGTTCGGGACGGCACAGGAGCGACAGATTGGGGGTCGCTTTTGTCTGCTTCACAAGAGAATTCCTCGTGAGCATCCAATGTTTCGTGACCGTGACCGTGACCGTGACCGGAGCGGAGCGTGTAAGACGGATGGATGAGGTAGAAAGAATGTGGAACATGGGGCGTTATCTCGACTGAGGTGCTTCAACTCTGGGCTTGTTGCATACATGCGTTTCCCCTTACTATTAGCAATGCTTGCTTTCATCATCTTTGGACTTTTGCTCTCTCTGCCTTGTTCTTTGCGACAGTTTTGTTGGCACATTATTGACATGCTGGTCCATAATCGGCCATCATCAACCTCTAACAACGCCTCCCACATTCTCCAGTTTCAACTCCAACAGGCTACGGTACTGTACTCGTGCTTGTCTTCCCCCCAAACGTGGGCCAGCTGAAGGCACACCACCGAGGAAGAGCCTGGCGCGCAACCCAATCAGCCCTTGCAATCGGCCGTGATGTCATGCTCTGTGCAGCCAAGCCTGGGTGGGTAAACTGTGCTTGGCCTGGCCGGGCGATTCTAGATGCGTCCCCGTAGGGCCAAGGGCTGCTGTTCGGAGGCTTCTGTCTCTTGTTCTGTGCCTTTTTTGGGGGTAGGCAGAGCGTTACCCGGCTAGCATTGCATTGGCAGATAAGCGACAAGACGCAGCCGAGGATGGATGAATGCGACAAAGGGCGAATGAGCAAATGCCATGACTTTGTCGCAAAAAGAGGGCGGCTCTACATTGTCACATATCGGGCTCTTGGTCCAAAAGCTCGCAATCCTTCGCTGGACAGAGTCAATCGCACACATACAGATACAGATACACACCCCTGGCGGTTTTTTTTGCCTCGTCCTCCCTGCAATGAATCTGTAGCGCGCTGGCCATGCGTCAAATAACATGGGTTCTGCTGGGGAGAGTGGTTTGCGGCGCGCGCTGACGAGACCAACAGTAAGGGTGATGTGAGCACCCTGAAAGCAAGGGCCCAGCCAGACAGGGCCAACAACTGTGTACGGTGCACTTCTTAGATCGATTTTCACTGCATTGCATCCATTGTGAGTGGGGGTTTAGAAGAGAGGAGAGACATGGAGCGCAGAAAGTGAGAAATTAGGTCACGAGTTGCTCACACCAAAAATCAACCTCATTTACAAGCTCGTTGCATTCTATCCTCCATAAGCGGTTGGTCTGAAGTTTATCGTCAAAAGGCTGTGACAAAAATGTTCCCCCAAGTTGTACCCATTTAACATGAATGGTGGACCGTTCCAGTAGCAACACTCCTTGCACCAGAAACCCAATGGTAGGAATTCGATATCAACAAAGAAGCCTACCTACCTATGTAACGGTGACACAAGCGACCCAACGAATGCACTCATTCACAAGGACGGTGACCCCTGAAGAAGAGCTACGCCGCCTGATCCAAGGGCAACACCGGCATGATGATTCACTCATTATCAAGCTCAGGCACGCTGCCATTGTTATCTACGCTTCAGGTGAAGGGAGGCTAATGAAAGCATGCCATTGAGAAATTATATCAGTCACATTCTCCGAGACATTGCCAGGTACCGCACGTTTTTCTGTGTAAATGGAGATGGAGGTGTAGAGGAACTGTATTCTGTTGGATGGACCCCGAAAAGCGTATTCGGGCTAATAAACTCCCATGTGATCAAATCAACTACTACAATAGTAGCAAATTGGTTAATCATGTATACGGAAAGTTCCTAGGTTCCTAGACTGACAAAGGGTCTTGAAATGGCCAATTTAAACATCCACGGCTCTTGAAGTAACTTTCCAGAGATTCCGTGTAACCTGGACGGCCGCTGATAGATGCCCGCAGTGATTGTACAGCAACTACCTAGGTACCTAAGCAAACTCCCGTACAGTAGGTAGTTCTCTCAGTGCAGTGGCTTTACTTCTGTCAAGGCGTGACAGCAATGGCTACTGCAACAATACCCTTGCAAGAAGCAAATGTCACCCAATTTGACAAGGCTTGGCCTTACTCAGACCATGCGTGGAGTTCATGTAAGCGCACGCAGGTGAATGAACTGATGTTTCCCGCTAGGAATGTCTACTACAACCTTGCTTCCGGGTCGAACTACGTACTCCATTTCCTACAACACACTCTTCTCTCTTCTCACTTAACTTGTCTTGTCTCCACCCTCTCTCTGTGAGCTGAGGCTTGAACTCTCCAATCGGACTAGGCCTTTTACTTTTGTACTGAATCCTGCATACACTGGAGCCTTATCGTTTGGTTGATGTCTTCCCGTTAGCCTTCAGCCCACTTGTATGCACTTCAGCTCCGTCCGACTCCGGGGACTGGGGAACTGCAACTGCAACTGCATCGTCAAGGATGAGTACAGTAGCGGGGGCTTGTACTTTAGCCCCATCACCTTGAGATGTGATGTATGTCTGTCAATGGCTTCATCTTGGTCATCAGATCATTCTGTCAGCCGTGCTTTTGCTCCGGTTGACAGGAAACCCATGCTAAGATAACCACTTCTCGATGCAACGGTGCACCGGTCGTTATATCGGGCAACAGATCGGATAATCATTCCCACCCAACTCGAAACCTCGCACAGTAAACTGAGCTGTTGCTATTAGCTATTAGCTATTCGTTGCGGCTTGACTTGCAAGATGCTCCAAAATCCCCCAAAACAGCCCGTGTCATGTCAGCGTCAGCCCCAACTTAACTTCTTGCACTGCGGGCAGCTTCAACTTGTCATCGATAAAATCAAAGGCAAGCCCCCCGAAGCCGCACAGCGATTGAGTTTTTGGGTCGACATCAACATCCGCTCGCTTCGCTTCTCTTCGTTTCTTGTAAGCGCCTTGTCCCCACGTGGGTGCCATTCGGCCATGACCGTGTGGGCTGCAGCAAAGTGCGAGTGAAAAAAACTGGATATCGTCGCCTTGGCCGAACGTTGTCTTTGAAAAAGGCGAACAAAACGTCTCTAGCCAGCTTTTAGGCTCTAACCCACAATGCTCCCGGCCCGCAGACAATAATGCATGTTCTGTCTCTTTCAGAGTCTAAGCCTTGGCTACAAGGCTGTCAAGCTACACATCATATCCGCCACGCTGCACTTACACGTAGATGCCCTCACCGTCTTATGGCGCAAGCAACAGCAGTCGACCGAATGGCCCAAGGAGAAGCCCGTGGAAAAAAGAGATGCCCACTCGTCTAGGTCCCTTGCTGTCTCTCAGAGAAAAGTCCCACGGCATATCTAGCCGTGCCGCTCCATTGAGCCCAGGGAAAACTTGAAAAGCCTCAAGCTAAGCTCGCGACTTGAGCTTAAAAGAACTAGGAGACCTTGATGGATGGGCGGCTAGCAATCAGCTCATTGGCCTGATAACTCAAGTCTTTGACGCTCTTACATCACGCGCGATATGGAACACAACGGAACCCAACTTTAGCCGGAGCAGTTGGTTTTCCTTTTTGTAAGTGTTCCTGAACATCTGTGATAGCTTCCATGCTTTCCCATCTGCCAAGGGTCCCACAGACTCTTCCAGCATCTTGGCACAGCTCGGCCGCCTGCCGATGCTTCCGACGAGGATCCAATTCGAATGCCTGAACGACAATGGAGTTGAGTAACACTAGGAAGAAAAGGGAAGGAAGCTCCTTGAACAGCTCTAGATCTCGATCCTGCAATGACAATTCCTGGGCATGGGTTAGAAACTTGTACATAGTAGCCGTTTTGTTTGCGGGCCGCTGTAGCGAGCCTTGATCCCTGTCGCAAATCAATATCAGTAACTTTGGAGCGACGGCCTGTTCAAACACTCAACGAGGTCGAGTCCTTGCAGACAAGGTCAATTGGGCGAATCTGTAACACTTGGGTAATCTATGACACAGCATCATGTAAGTTACATGTCGGTCTGTCTCAGCCCTTTTGCGGAAGCGGTGCCGATTTCGTTCTGTGGAAGAGGCTTACACCGGCATATATTGACCGGGTATGCCAACTCGTCAGCAATAATTGATAAGCCGCATAACCCTGCATGCGTCGGGAGTTGGGGTATGTATGTAGTAACGAAGCTGACAGAATTCTGAAAGCAGGTTTCGAGGTAGTATATCGAAACACCACCAAAACCACTGACCGGTTTCAAGCTGGGACTTGTAGCTCGAAGTTCATGCGTGAGTTGGCAATATTGGCCAAGATGTATGCTTAATTGCAGTGGCGCCCATGGGCCAGGAACAAGGAACAAGACTTCAAGCTCAGCCAAGTCCAGTCCAGTGCCGGCCAGACGTGTGTTGCTCGCTGAATGGTCGTCCAGGGGCCTCAGGATCTCAAGTCCAGTCTCTGAGCTGCAGTGACACACTGTCACACTTTGACCCAAGACGCCGGGGATGCTGTTCCGTCGAGCTGGAGCAGCCGCAGCCCATGCCATCGAACACCAAGCTACCTAAGCTTCATGTCAAGCCTTGGTACGTGCAGCTACCTAGTACTTGGATCCCAGGTACCTGCACCCAATTCTGCTCTGCGCTTCTGCAGCAACAAGACTCGGCAGAGATCCAGAGCGTCCAATTCGTTGACCTCACATATCTTCGCTGTCTAACTACTATGTAGGTCGATGCAGGGCCACCCATGATAATCACACCGATGTGGGTGAACGGTTGCGGGGGACATGTTTTGGTTCTCTCGCATCAGACAACCCGTTTTGGCTTGTCTCGGCTTCTCATTCGTCAGCAACTCCGCGGGTTACTGTGATGATATGGCTGCCATGACACCAAAGTTTGTTTACTTCTTGTTGATCTGGTTCGGATGTCGGCAACAAATGCAGCGTGTTTCCACCTCCAATGCCCAGTTTGATGGTATCCGCATAGTATCACCATGATGCAGTTTTGTTTTTGAATCGCATTGACTTTATACTATGTTTTTACAGTGGCTAGGTTCATCTCTTTGTCATGACAATGTTTTTTTCTGCGCCATGGCTGGGTTCTACGTTGTCTAGGTCTAGCCGTCAAGGGGAACCTCTGTCATGCGGCGAACAGACATGGTAATAATGAAGTCATTAACTCTTTCTTGGAGGTCTAGATCGTCAGGTCTAGGCAGTCTAAGTAAGTGGGTTTCTTTAGAAGAACTAATAACCTCCGAAATCGATCGAGCGTTGAACCGGTTCCTGACGTTCCACTTGCCTGCATATCACTACCTTTATAGTGCCTGTACTAAGACGAAGCTTCTAGGTGTAAGTCTCGAAGCTATGCTTTCAATTACAGGAAATAAACCCCTCAAATCTCGATCCATGAAGTAATTGTTCTGAATTGGTAATATTTCGTTCTTAGAACTCCATGCTATGATAGCGTAAGCATGTCCAGTTTCGGGCCGCTGCTCTTGATGGCTATGCTCGAGCATAGGTAGTAAGAATCGCAACCCAGAAATTAAGTAATATAAGTCAATCTTGTCAGCGGCCTTGTGCGCAGTTGTCTACAGATGTTTCTGTGTATGATCCTTCGTCATAGTGAAACCAGTCGCCAGTATTGAGGTACAGCGTACAAGTAAGCAAGACCCCAAGATTTGGCGATGCTGCTATTGATAGATTGGGGCTGGACGAGCACGTATAGTCCTTGGAGATCACAAATACGTTTTACAGGGGATCTTTTGTTTGGTAGTTTTAAGTATTGCCAGAGGCAAAATCTGATACACCTACAGCCGTTTGCCTAGTTTGGAGTCAGTTTAAGACAAGTCATATGGTATCACCTCACGAATGGAGCAAAGTGTAAGCAATAGGCACAAGCTGGTAGATAATGTAAACTGTATAGTTATATGTTGATTCGCTGAAACATTATACCGAGGATGAGTATAGGTGAGTTTAATACTACTTCGTATTCGACGTACTTGATAGCACAAAAGTTCAAGTTAAACTTTACAAGTTACTCAAACGCAAGACGTTGGTGTTATCAGTGCGACTACCCCCAGTTTATAAATAATCAAATCCGTATAACCCATGCAAGTTGATGTTCCTCCCCCCCTTCTTTTTCTTCCTGGGGGCCATGTCGATAGCCTCCAACTGCCAAAGGGCAGCTTGCACCTGTTCAGTCTTTGGCATTCCGGGCTCCGGACTTTACCAATGGAAGAATGATCACTAGAAGCTTACATCATCTCAACTGCGGACTCCGAATTGGGAGAGAAATAACCTTTCATATATAAAGCGCGTCATTTGAATTTGAATTTGAACTATGCCATCGGCATTTATGAAACGTTTCTATGGAAAAACGGACCTCAAAGCAACATCTCCAGGGTAGTCTATCCATTGACATGAACCCACAAACCCACGTTGTCAAGCGATCTCCCGTCTTGGCTAGTGGGTTCATTTATCCCGGCCTCGTCCCCATCTGCACTGACGTCAAATGCCCTTCATTTGCTCGCTCTCTCCCCTTAGATCCATATCTAACAACTCGCGTCTCGGAGGATCTTTTTTGCAGTTTTAAGTATTGCAGATGCTGAAACACCGACATCGCAATTGAAGGGCTGCAAGCCGCTGCCATGAAGTTCGCCAAGGAGCTCGAGCGCGATGCTGTGCCTGGTAAGCGAAACATTAATCACCATTTGCGGATTAAGCTTAACTGTAACTAACTTTTTGCCGCACAGAATGGCGCATCAAGTACCTCGATTACAAGGCCGGAAAGAAACATATCAAGGCCGTTGCGAGAGCCCTTGCGAGAGCAAATGGAACCCCTCGAGGCCTGGGACAGCTTCGACATGCCAATACTGTGCCCACGACACCGCGGCAGCCCTTTACTAGGGATAGTTCAGGTCGCGATACCGTCCAAGGGTCTACGACGATAGCTCATCCTGCACCGCCGAGATCGATACCCACGCCCCAAGGCCGCGAGAACGATCCCCTCGCCGACGCTGGAGATAACCGTCACTATGGCAGTTTTGTCGCGACGCCTCCAGAGCCATCGCCTTTGGCCCATCCGAGCAAGCATCACGACTTTCAACTACCTGCGCCTGCACTGAATGTCAATGACCATGACAATGACCAGCACGAATCCTCAGCAGGGGGCTCCTCCGACCTCATGCGTCGAAGCTTCCAACGACTCGATCCTCGCCGGACATCGTCAGCCAGTGTCATACCAACCGCCGCAACCGGTCTGTCACCCGGAGCAAACGACGCTCCCAAACGGACTCCAACTTCGGGCACCTATGACTCTCCTTCTCATCTCCGACGACTCTTCACCCATCAATCGTCAAAAAGCGAGCGAAAAGATACCAACATGCAGAATCTTGACCTGGTCAGAGAAAAGGAGAAGGAGTTCTACGACTTTCTCGACAAGGAATTGGAAAAGGTCGAGACTTTCTATAAGACCAAGGAGGAGCAAGCTGGTCAGAGGCTGGATATTCTGAGGATACAGCTTCATGAAATGCGAAACCGTCGAATCCAGGAAATGGCCGAGGAACGGGTCCGTGAGGAGAGTCATCCCAAGAAAGGCGGTCACGAGAATAGCAATGGCAAACTGAATGGGTTCATGGACCCTATCAAGGCCAAGATATTTCCTGTTGGACCCAACTCTAGGGCGTTGCAGAAGATGAACGGCACTCCCAACGTCAATGGCACCTTGCAAGGCGACGGAGAGAGAGACTACATCCGCCGCCCAGTGGACCACGAAGTATCGTATCGCACAGCAAAGCGCAAATTGAAGCTCGCCCTCCAAGAGTTCTACCGCGGACTGGAACTGCTCAAGTCGTACGCGATGCTCAACCGCACTGCGTTTCGAAAGCTCAACAAGAAGTACGATAAAGCCGTCAATGCCCGGCCGCCGTACCGCTATCTCAACGAAAAGGTCAACCAGGCGTGGTTCGTCAACAGTGATGTGCTTGAAGGCCACATCCGGACGGTTGAAGATCTTTATGCTCGCTACTTTGAGCGCGGTAACCACAAGCTGGCCGCGGGCAAGCTTCGCAGCTTGAATAAGAAGCCCCAGGACCAGTCGATTGGCATGTTCCAGAATGGCCTGCTCATCGGCACAGGCGCTGTATTTGCTATCCAAGGTCTGATCTACGGAGCGCAGCTCTTATATGACGAAGATGACGAGACGCGTGTGCGTACGAGTTATCTGATGCAGATCTACGGAGGCTATTTCCTCATGCTCTATCTGTTTTCACTCTTCTGCATTGACTGTTTGCTCTGGAATCAGAACAAGGTCAACTATCCCTTCATCTTTGAATTCGATCAGCGACATCATCTAGACTGGCGAGAGCTTGCTCAGTTTCCTAGTTTCTTCTTCCTTGTCTTGGGTCTCTTTATGTGGGTAAACTTTAGTAGATATGGCGATCCAGACATGTACATCTACTATCCTGTTATTCTCATCTTCTTTACTGTTGTTATATTATTCTTTCCTGCCCCAACGTTATTGCATAGAAGCAGGCGATGGTTTGCCTATTCTCATGTAAGTTTCCTACTCACATGGTACGAAAAGATGCTAACTTTACACAGTGGCGGCTGCTCTTGGCTGGCCTTTACCCTGTCGAGTTTCGTGATTTCTTTCTCGGAGATATCTATTGTTCACTCACCTATTCTACAGCAGTAAGTCCCAACCATCAAGGGGCTGTATCATGCAACTGACCAAAGTTCCAGAATATTGAGCTCTTCTTTTGTTTATACGCCAACTACTGGCAGAACCCGGCGCAGTGCAACTCTAGCCACTCCCGGGCCCTTGGATTTCTGACAGCACTCCCGCCCATCTGGCGGTTCTTACAGTGTCTTCGCCGTTATAAAGATACCCGTAATGTCTTCCCGCACTTGGTCAACGGCGGCAAGTATACCGCGACCATCCTCGCTGCGGTGATGCTCTCTCTTTACCGTATACACGACTCTACAACGCATCTTGCTCTGTTCATCACGTTTTCAACCATCAACAGTATTTACTGCTGTAAGTCATACAGCGCGCTCTGTAACGTATAACCCTGACAATGTGTAGCATTCTGGGATCTTTTTATGGATTTTTCTCTCCTCCAGTCTGGATCTCGACACTGGTTGCTTCGCGACATCCTCGCTCTCAAGCGTCGATGGCTCTACTACTTCATCATGATTGTTGATCCCATCCTGCGATTTGCCTGGATCTTCTACGCCATCTTCACCCACAACACTCAGCACTCCACCATTGTCTCTTTCATGGTCGCCTTCATGGAAGTCACCCGTCGTGGCATGTGGACTCTCTTCCGGGTCGAGAACGAACATTGCGGAAACGTCGCTCAATACAAGGCCTCTCGCGACGTGCCTCTGCCCTACAGCATCGAGCCTCTCATGGCTCGCGCCAGCACCGACGGCTCCATCGCCACCGTCGGCACACAACAAGCTGGCAGCACTGCTGGTGTTAGCGCCCTCGGGGTACCTTCACGTCAGGCCACGGCAGACTCGTCGGGTGTATCGCTTGGACAGGAAGAAGAGGGCGCTTCTCGACGCAGGACAGGGACAGGGACAGGGACAGCACCGCCTCCACCAAAGCGTACGCTCTCGCGTATGCTTGCTGAGGCACATAGACAGGACTTTGAGAAGAAGCGTCGCCCGCTTGAGCAGACCCAAGAGGATCAGGCTGCTGAGCTGGGACAGACGGATGACGAGGACGAAGACGATGCTAATGAGGCTGTCAGTCTGCTTGAAATGGGCGAGGCTGATGGGCTAGGACAAGGATCTAGTTCCAGATATCGCTAAAGTATTAGAAAGTGTGGTTGGAGATGATACAAATTGGATTACATATGTGGGAATTAGAAGATTGGGAGTAGCGAGTTGTAGATACCCCTTACACATACAATGTACACACTCACGCCAAACGGATCTCTCACGGACTTTGGAACTCTAAAATGCAATGTTTGGTATTCCTCGCGTCTTTCAAATCGTCTAGCTCGCGTATGATGCTCTAGTCTAACACCCCATAACCCTGTCTCCTACATCCAAAACCAGCCAGTAGGTATCATAATCCAAAACTGAAACATCCAAGTAACATCAAACGCTCTATCCATCATGATACCTCTAGTGCCACTCCCTATCAATCTTCTGCCAGTTGTCCAAGAAACCCTTGAAGAACTTCACACCCAGACCAGGATCGAGCGAACCAGTTGTAGCACGGATCGAGTGCATGCTCAGCTGGGGAAGACCAACGTCCGCGGCCCGGACACCTAGCATACTCGACAGAGCGGGCCCAATGGTACCGCCGCTGCGAGTACCATTTCGAATCTGGAAAGTCTGCGTACGACAACCAGCGAGCTCCCCAACACGCTCCATGATGGCTGTAGAGACAGAATCCGAGGTCATATGACCGTTGCTGTCTCTAGATACGACCATTCCAACGTTGAGCTCGGGGATATGCTCTGGGAGGTACTTCTCCAAAAAGTTGGGGTTTGAAGCGTGGATTACATCCGCTGAGGCCAAGAACGACTTGGAAAGAGTGGCTCCTTTCAAAGAAGGGCCGTATCTCTCGGGGTTCAGGGCCTCAACGGTACGATCAATAACAAGAGGAAGAAAGTTACCCCTTGCACCCTGTCGAAGGAGGGAACCGATCTCCTCATCGTCGAACAGCGCAACCATCTTGATTCCGCCTTCATCATTGTTGTCACTGGATGCAAGAAGAGCGGTCAGAGCTGCCCATGAGCAGAGCTTGTCGTCAACACGACCAGCAAAGATGAACTCCCTATCCATACCACCGGTCTGGGCGGGTTGGGAGTCATAAAGTTCCAGCTCCCAGTTGACAATGGAGCTATAGGATTGGATCTTGAGCTCCTTGGCAATCAGCTCAACTAAACGAGGGGGTTGAGTGTTGACAAAAGAGCCAGCAGGGCCCAAGGCTTCGGCGGAAGCACGTTGCGAGCTCTCCAAACCAATGATAGGAACGGCTTGAGTTTCGGGATTATTGTCTCCAAGCATAGGTCCAAGATGCGGTGCGAGAGTGGGAACTCTAGCAATAGGCCAGTCCAGCTTTACAAGCTTGGTGGTAGTTTTCTTGGTCTCCTCGTCTCTCACAATAACCCGACCACCGATGCTCAAATCTCGGTCCCACCAAGTTGTGTTGAGAGCTCCAGCGTAGGGTGAAACGCCTAGCTGAATGTAACCACCCCTGACGGGCTTTGTGCTTACGGGCTTGAGCTTTGCGGTAAGGGCGTCTATGTGACCTCCTATGATCGCGGCGCCCTCACCGGCCTGGTATGATTTCCCGACCTTGAAGGCGATGAGGGTGCTGCCGTTCCGAGTAACCCAGTACTTTCCACCAGGCTGCACCTTGCCAGACCAATCATCGCGCGGAGAGAGCTTGTATGGGTTAGCATTGCGGTTATCTTGGCCAAGGGTCCTACACTAACCTCCTCGAAACCAAGCTCCTTAAGCTTGTTGGTGAAATACTCGACGGTGTGGAAGATGGTGGGGTTTTCTGTGAGAAAGTCGGTGAAAGGCTTTGTGAAAGCCTCTGGTTCGAGCTTGTCGATTTGGCACAGACGACAAGCTTGATCAGCTTCAAGGTGCCAATTGACTTGACCGACTTCGTCAGATGCGAGCTTGGAGATGCAGGATGAGCATGCGCGGTTTTCCTTTGTATCGCGCCCCTTCATATCTGCAAGGATAAAGCTCTTCGATCGTTGTTTGGTTTCGGCGCTCTTTTCGGTCGAGATCGCATTGTTGTTGAGGGCGGCTGAGGACGATAAGGCCTGCTGGCGCAGGGAGAGCGACGAAGCCCGGGCGCTGAGCATTGCAGGCGTGACCTGAGTCATTTTTGAAGCTATGCGCAAGCTGAAGGATGAGAAAATCGACGGTTTCAAAAGTCAAAAGGTGAGGTTGGTGAAAAGGATGAAGGTATTGGAGCTGTAGTAGGTAGGTAGGTAGGTAGGTAGGTTGTTGACGAGGTTGAGTTGGACCAGCCGAGCTCCGAAGGAACGGACCTACAGGTCACCCGGACAGCGCGATAAGATAAGGATAAGGTAGGTTACTAGTAGTCCGAGCGCCTCACCTGCTTGTGTCACATGGAAGAAGTGCTTGTAAATCTAAACAGGTTTATTTAGATTATGCATGGTGAAGTGATCTTGTCTTAATTACTTTTGCTTTTATCCAGGGCGTCCTATATTTCTTTGAATTATTAACGTTCCGTAAAGCCACCCTGCAGAATATAGGCCTAGATAGTATGCCAGCCACTAAGAAGCCAGCATCCCAAGCCTTAACTCCCGTTTCGGGAATCTTGCCAGCTTCCACAAGTACATATCAAGGTGCGGCTTATCAGGCACCCCAGCTGGTGTACACCTAAAGAGTGGAATTCTAGAGCTGTGATTGGCTAGGAAGAATGCTGCCATACCTACTTCACAGAGATTTTAAATAAAATTACTGAAAATACTATTTAAAATTAGGATATAAAATTATTAAAAAATAATAGATATTTATAGAAAATCTAGTATTTTAAAAAGAGTTTTAAGAATTTTATAACAGTTTATCTGGTGCTTGATAAGCAGGGCCATATTGCAGAGCTCAGTGTCAACCAAGTTAAACAACAGGACGCCAGCAACATAGGCTAGGGGCCGGATCAAAACGTGACTTTAAAAGGAGCTGGATGAATTTCCAGAGAGGAAAAGCACCAAGAAACTATACATCTCCGAGTTTCGTTTATATTCATTACCCTTTATTGTGTTATCTGGCAAGTGGCAAGATAAGCCTTATTGTGTTAAAGAAAACAGCTGTGTTATTCCTACTGGGCTGCCCTGATCTCGACTTATAGGGTATATTACATTGAAATATTCATTACCCTTTGGTAACGTCTCTCTCACTCTCATGTTAGTGGAGCGCCCATGACTGCGGCAGCTTGTGATTTAATCTACCCCTGTTACGCAGTGACGGAAGATGATGAATCATGATTTTTGAAATATGATAACGTTGTCTGATATAATTTAGCCGTGATCGAGGTTTCTCCCGCCATCGCCCAACACAACGAGACTGAGGTGCAGTTTATTCGGCTGCCTGCAGATCCAATTCCATCTCAGACGGGACAGGGGAGACTAGGCAGCACTTTAAATGTGAAACCCGTATAACAGCAAAGAAAGGAGGGAAATTGAATGCCACTTCTGGTATTTCCACTATCAGACTGAATAGTTTAATGTAGATCATACTTGTTTGCCTATTTATTGCAGGGCTCTGGTGTAGAGTGGGAACTCCTTCAGCTTGGGACCTCCATTTACACAAAGACGTTAGAGAGTTGCTTTCCATGGCGTTGTCTAGGCACAGCTTAATTGATATAAACAGTTTATTAACTGTCAAATTTAAAGTTATCAGGGCTAAAAGCCACGCCTATGGCCACCGTTGCGGCTAAAAGAGCACTGTAAAGCACAGAAGTCTGAGTGACACAGAAAACAAACAGTCATTATAACACCATTACAGGCAGTTAGTTACTTACTTCAGCTCGTCAAAACTGAGAAGCTACCTATCATATTGTTAACTGAGTCGGTTACGGACATTCGCGCGCGGGTGGTTGCTGGGTCAGCGCGCCACACCGTGACGGCTGCCTGCCTGCTATATAGCTTCATTTAGGCAACAACATCATTCTGGAGGTTACCTATATAGTATCCAAGTCCTAGCTGTCTTTCTTACCTCAGGCAGACACACACTCTCAGTAAATCCGAAAATCTTATATCCACTATCTACTGTTGCAGCCATGGACCAGTTCCTCCTTGATCACGCCCAACGCTACCAGGACTTGGTAAAGCGGTTTAAGCCACCGCCTACCAAGTCCAAGCCCAGCAATGAAGAGTCCAACCCTGACATCACTATCGCCGCTCGGCTTCGACCGATGCTGGACGATGAGAGAGAAGGGGGACAGTTGACGGGTGTCTTTCCCAGAGGCGGACTACTAGGGACTATCGACTTACACGAGATGCGACGACCAGTCAGGGGTCCTCCTCTTCTAGCAGTGAGTATACACTGTGTTATCTGGCATCATTTGAGATACTGACAATCTCGCAGTCATCCAACTTCCGCCTTGACAGAGTCTTTAACTCTGAGACCACAACCGACGAGGTCTACCAGGAACTCGTCAAGCCCCTTGTCCCCTGGGCCTGGGGCGGCGGCGTTAGCACCATGTTTGCCTATGGCCAGACGGGTTCAGGCAAAACATATACCGTCAGTGGTCTCGAGCGCCTCGTTGCTGATACTTTGTTCTCCGGCGATGTCCAAGGCAGCCGCAATATCTCCATCACCATCATTGAACTGGCAGGCAACTCAGCTTTTGACCTCCTTAACACTCGAAAGCCCATCTCTATTCTTGAAGACTCGTTTGGGTCAACTCATCTTGCGGGTGCCTCAGAGTACCATGTGGCCGATGCTGAGACTCTGATTAAGCACATCAACAACGCTGCTTCGTTCCGACGGACTGCGACGACTCAGAAGAACGATTCTTCCTCGCGATCACATGCCATCTGCAAGATTCGTCTCGAGAATCCTGAGCTGCCCCAATCTGATGATGGACTGCTGTATCTCATCGACCTTGCAGGATCAGAGGCAGCACGCGATGTAACCGAACACTCCTCCCAGCGCATCAAAGAGTCTCGAGAAATCAACGCAAGTCTTTCTGTACTCAAAGACTGTATCCGCGGTAGAGCGAGTGTCGATGTTACGACTCTGGCCCCTGGAAAGAAGGCATACGTGCCGTTTCGACAGAGTGCCCTGACCAAAGTTCTCAAGCACGTTTTTGATCCTGCTGCAGAGCGTAGCTGCAAGACTGTCGTGGTAGCTTGCGTCAACCCGAGCTATCTAGATGCTGGCGCATCCAAGAACACTCTACGATACGGAGAGATGCTGAGGGTTACCGTGCCCAAGACTGTGGCGCCAAAGTATGAAGCTGCAAAGCCTAGCACATGGCCGCAAGACGTGCTCCATGACTGGATTCTGAAGAATGTAAGCAGTTGAGCACTCGTGTCCGTTGTTAATTTTGGTGGCTGACCTCTGTGCTTGACAGTCTGGAACACCGGTCATTTCCCCTTCAATGCTCGCGCCCAAGGAGACAGGAATCCAGCTTCTCCGTCTACCAGTTCCTGAGTTCATCACACGGTGCCTCAAGACACCAGAAGTTACGCTGGAACAAGCCACTGCTTTTCAATCCAAGTTCTGGCGCCTTCACATTGACTCCCAGCGCGCAGCCAAGACTAAGCCAAAGGCAGACCAGACAGATACCAAAGCAGACGATGAAGTAGACGGGCTGGAGAGTAAAGGTCTCTCAAGTCGAGACCCGCGGCCAGAGATGGTAGATGTTCCTTTCAAAGAGCGTCTCCGGCCCGGAATGGTGGTTAGCTGGAACCCATCCGATGACACGCCAGGATTCTACCGCTTGCCTGGACGCAACCTCGTTATGATTCTGAGTCCTGAGGGCGAGGGGAATTATAGGTGTGCTGTCACGGTGCCAGCCATCATGCCCGGGGCATTTGAGATATATCTGTGGCAGCAAGTCGTAGCGCCAGTTGAGTCGATGGAGGCGGAGGTCTTTCTCGACTACGATGTTGGGACGAGGTACTACTACGAAAACTTGTAAGAACACGATATGTTTTCGGACAGATTATTGGGATGGCTGTGAAAGCTTGGCTCATAGATTGTGAGCTGGATCAAAAGGTTCACTAAGAGGATGCAATTCATGTAGCTTATTGAAAAGGCTTGAGTCGTGTTCATATTACACGCGACTCCTAACCAAAAGATCCCAGTATCACAGACAGTATCGGTGATTAAATAAGTCCTCATATTATTTTATCTCATTCTCAAGCCTTAAAGCTTCCCATTAATTACTCCTTATCACGGCGCCCATGCCTGTCCCCAACTGGGTATCATTTAGATTGGAGGGGTTCAGTAGAGGGGGCTCTTTTCCCATCATGAAGACAATTTCCTACTCATCATCAAAACTAAGCCTTGACCTCCTCAGCAAGGGCCTTGAGAATGGGCTCCTCGAGGCTCTCGGGCTTGGTAGTGCTCGCCCAGCGTCCCTTAACCTGGCCATCACGACCAACGAGGAACTTCTCAAAGTTCCACTTGACGCGCTTGAGCCCAAGAAGACCCGGCTGCTGCTCCTTGAGCCAGGCCCAAAGAGGGTTGGTGTGGTCACCGTTAACCTCTGTCTTCTGCATGATGGGGAAGGTCACGCCATAGTTGACCTGGCAGAACGACTGGATGTCTTCGTCGGTGCCGGGCTCCTGAGAGCCGAACTGGTTGCAGGGGAAACCGAGGATGACAAAGTCCTCAGGGTACTTGGCCTTGATGTCGTTCCAGAGCTTCTCGAGGCCGGCGTACTGAGGGGTGAAGCCGCACTTGGAGGCTGTGTTGACGATGAGGACGACCTTGCCCTTGTATTCAGCCAGAGGAACCTCTTGGCCGCGCTCTGGGAGTTTAGTTAGTTGGATTGGTTCATGTGATGGCGTGCGTGTTGCTGAAGCGGGGTATACGAGAAATACATACTGTCAAGCGGCTTAAAGTCGTAGAACTTGGTAGCAGAAGCCATCTTGGATGATGTGCTGAATTGGCGAGATTGGTCTCTGATATACGAGTAGTTGCGATTACAAGTGAAGGAGACAAGTCTTGAGATTTTATGAGATGAAAATGGTGGGGAGATTGAGCGGACGGTGGTGGATTTATCAAGGCAGCGAAAACTTGGTGATGGCCGTGACTCGACGGCAGATTTCAACCAACGAGGAACAGGCTTAATAAGGGACATTGCAGTAAATCATCAGGTACAACCACAGGGGTACAGTACAAATTGGATGACCTTCAGAGCTGTTGGAGTTATACAGCGCTTCGATTCCAAATAGAGCTTCTCCAAGCCTCGGCACTTGTATCCTTTTTTGGTCTGGTGACGTATTCGAGGTGGAGTGATCGGGGAGTCCAATTCCGCCGTTACCGATGAACTTCTATATGTCGATTTTTTGTAATGTCTTTATCATGTGAACAGGATGAAGTTTATTAGTTGTATTTGACATGGCTGTGTATAATAGCCTATAGATGCTAACCGTTGCCAAGTGCTGTCTACTACTAGCCACAAAGCATAAGACGGCAACGCAGAGCCTCAATTCAGCACTTGCCCTCATGTATATCCTGATACATACATAATATTGAAGACTTATTAAAATCGAATTCATCCCATCTTGGAAAGCACTTCATCCTTCGGCGCAACACTTTGCCCGAATATTCCTCCACCAGCAATACCTCCGAACCCGCTGCCCCGCCTATTACTAACCTCCCGGCGGCCGCTCGTAGGGTACCCGACTTTGTCCAGGGTAGGACAGAATCCATATCGATAACAATCATGAGTTTTGGTGGCGTTGTACGTCACTGACTGTTCGCTGGACCCCAACTCGACTCCATCCGAATGGCGATAGACAGAACGTTGTGATAATCAGTCACTTTCGCTGTCAAGGTACCTACATACAGTACCTCGCTTGGCTTGTCAATCATCAAGACTCAATCACGGGGCACAAGCCAACTTCTGATCATGGACGGAAAGAGGAATATTGTCGTTGTTGGTAGGCTCCCTCCATACTTGACAATACACTTACTGCATCATCTCTCTCATCATCTCTCTTAATCCTCACGCCCTTACAGCCTTGTCTCTCGTGACTCACTGACAAATCTCCAGGAGGTGGCATCATTGGCTGCACAACAGCCTACTACCTTACCCGCCATCCAAAGTTCAACCCAGCCTTGCACACCATCACCCTCCTCGAGGCTGCTCCCTCTATCGCCTCCGGCGCATCTGGTAAGGCTGGCGGTCTCCTAGCACTCTGGGCCTACCCGACATGTCTAGTTCCGCTCTCGTACCGCCTTCATGCCGAACTGGCTGCCGAGCACAACGGGCCTCAGAGCTGGGGCTACCGTCAGCTTGGCTGCGGCAGCATTGAAGCTGTTGTGACGCGGGACAAACTCAAGTCACTTCAAACCAACGGCAAGGGCAACGAGGACGGTAAAGCGTGGGAAAAGCTTCCCAAGCAGAACGGCGCGGCAAAGGATCTGCTCGAAGCAGGCAACCTGCCGAAGGACCTTGACTGGGTGGACCGTGAGATTATTGACAACTGGTCTGAGATGGGAGCGCCTGGAAAGACAGAAACCTCACAAGTGCACCCGTTACACTTTACAACATCCATCGCAGAACTCGCTCAGCAAGGCGGCACTCAAATACACACCAATGCTAAGGTGACAAGGATAAACTCATCAAAGACCGGCGTCGAGAGCATCGAATACCTGGATCGAAACACAGATGAGACAAAGACCATCGATGCCGTAACAGATATCGTTGTCGCGGCTGGACCGTGGACAAACAAAGTACTGCCCCGAGCCAAGATCGAAGGTCTAAGAGCGCATAGCGTTGTTTACGACGTTGAACTTAGCCCCTATGCCGTATTTACAGATATTCAACTCCCATCGGATTTTATCCCCGAACACCGCGCCAAGATGGGGCAAAAGAGAAGGCACAGGGGTAATGTTGACCCTGAGATTTATGCACGACCATTTAACGAAGCTTATGCATGTGGTAAGTCTATTCTGGGACTCTGGTAATATGTAAAAGCAATGATTCTGACTCTGTATAGGCGAGCCAGATACAAACGTCCCTCTTCCTGAGACAGCAGACCAAGTGGAATGCGATGAAGCTCAGTGCGACGACATAATCTCATACTTCAGCACAATCAGCCCAGTCCTGGCTGCTGCACCGATCAAAGCAAAGCAGGCGTGTTACCTCCCGCGACATATCCAATTCAAACAAGAGAGCGGACCGTTAATCGGCAGGACTTCCGTGCCTGGCATATTCGTCGCGGCAGGCCATACCTGCTGGGGAATTCAGAACGGTCCAGGGACGGGCAAGCTCATGTCCGAGTTTGTGTTTGACGGAGCGGCCAAAAGTGCTGATGTCGACAAGTTGGATCCCAGAAAGTTCAAGGTTTAGCGGCTGTCTTGTCATCTATAGAGATGTGAGCTCCTTGTTAGGAGTGATAGGATAATCAATGAGTAATGAATAGACTTGTTCTTGGAACTGAACTCGAGGTCTAAAAGATCATTGATTCCCGTCAAAATGTACAAATCATATCCAATACTAAAAAGCTACCTATCTTTAGTTAACCCGAACCCTGGAAGTTGTTCGAGACTAGTCCTTATCGATAAGACTTTGCGATCAGAAATTTAGCGGGTGGACGTCCCTCCGCCGCCTACACTCTATCAACATCTTCTCAACCAACACCTTTATTTAATTCCTCTTCAGCCATGGGTCGCGAAATTCAAAAGAAAAAGGCTCGCTCCGGCCGCCAGCCCGTCCGAACCTTCAACAGGTCCAAGAAGATCCTCAACCCTCGAGGTAACGACGCCATCGCAAAGAACTGGTACGCCCCATCTATTCACGGTCCAAAGTCACCGATGAGAATCTAACACGAGCGCAACAGGAACAAGAAGGAAACTTTGGCCCAAAACTACCGTCGTCTTGGTCTCGTCGCCCGTCTCAAGGCACCCACCGGTGGCACGGAGAAGAAGCTCGGCGCAACCACAACCCGCACGTCGCCCAACGACCCCTTCTCCATCGCGACCGTCGAGAACGCCATCGTCTCCGAGGCGCGTGTCGAGCGCGACGCCGACGGCAAGATCATCCGTATTCTCGGCCACGCGAAGCCCAACCCGCTCAACGACCCTCTGAACGAGCTTGACGACGACAGCGACGCTGAGGAGTGGGGCGGCATTGAGGACGATGCTGAGGCTACCGACGTGGTCAAGACGCTGCTCGAGGAGAGCAGACAGCCTGATCTTCCCAAGAAGAGACACCAGAGCGGTCGTGAGAAGGAGTGGCTGGACAAGTTGGTGGCCAAGTACGGCGATGACACGGCCGCCATGGCTAGGGATCGCAAGTTGAACCCCATGCAGCAGACGGCAGCGGACATTGCCAAGCGGATTCGTAAGATGAACAAGGAATGAGGAGGGTTAGGCTTTGAAAGGAAGATGTGTTTCTTGACAGTGGCTTGGGTCAGGCCGATATATCACAAAGTACGGAGCATCAAAACTGGCATTAAAAGAAGGCGTTGGGAGTTGGACTAGAGCACATTCAAAAAGACAAGATTTTGCATGTGGTTGCTCATTTACACGACCGAATTTTGTACTGTCTGAAATACAATACATACAAACACCAGAGATTCAAAGTGTCTTGAATGTGTGCATGCAATTCCGCACATATTCGTCTCATATACAGCCAAGGTATCATCCATCTCTTCAGATTGAGCACATCTCTGCGCAATTCATGACGCCGTTAACGCCTCATCAAGCAGAGGCGTTATCTACCATACAAAATGTGAACCGCATCCCAGACGCAGACGTTTCCCAAGCTGTCCTTCACCCAAGTAAAACAAACACCATTGCAATAAAAAGACGAAGCCAATCTATATCTCTTTTTCTGGTTCTTTTACAGGCCAACGTGCGTCCGGTCATAGTTGCCGGCGGGGAATTGAGCGGGCACATCTTCGTAGGGATGCCCGCCTGTGGGATTGGCGTAGTTGGCTGGCATAGAAGGGGGAGCGCCGCCGTGGTACTCTGTGTCGTTATCAAACAGGGTGTTGTTTCGAGGGGGCAGGGCACCGAAACGGTCAGGGTCTTCATCGTCGGCACTGTAGGGGTTGGCGTCGCCGTAGCCGTAGCGAGAGTTGTAGCTGCTGTTGTTGTAGCCGCCATAGGAGCTGCCCGCGGGCTCGTTATCGTCCATGTCAACTCGCTCGTAGGCTTCATCGCCGTGGGGAGCCATGGAGAAAGCAGCCTTGTCGGGATCGATGTTGTCGCCGCCCATCTTGCGGTTGTCGTAGCCTGGTAGAATGTTGTGGTTGTTGTAGTAGTTGAGGGTGAATGCCGAAACAAAGGTTGAGCCGGCGAAGAGAAGGCTGCAGAGCTCGTTAGTGGATGTTTGGAAGTACTTCAACTTGGGTACATACGTGACCAGAACGCCGAGACCAACGATACCCTTGCTGATGCTGCAGGCCGTTCCGCACTGGTCCGCAGCATTGTAGGCAGCCTGGGTAGCGAAAGCGGACAACCACATTATAGTGTAGAGTGCGTCGACAGCAAGCATAGCGTGAGGCTGAGCGAAGCGGCGAGTACGTTCCCACCGAGGAGTCATGATGAGGAAGATCCAGGCCGGCACAGAGAGGAAGCACTGGAGACATTACATGTCAGCTAGCTGTATGGATCGGATCGCTCGTGGAACAGGCGTGGAACCGTCGACTTACCACTGCGAATGTCCATCCATTCCTACCAGTGACCTCTGCATCCTTTGCGTTTAGGACACCAATCTGCAAACACCATGCGACCAGAGAAAAGATGATCTGAAAGGAGTGAAGACCCAGTTTCAGGTTGGGAACGATATCGGGGTCGATTTCGAACTTCATGGCGGGCGAGCGATCTAGGATTTAGATGTATGTCGATGTTAAAAAAAAAAAAAAAAAAAAAAAAAAGAAGATTATCTTTTTTTAGATGAGCAGGTAGAATAAATATTCTAATCGTCAGGTCGAAAGCCAAACGCAGGCTGTGAATATGCGTTATCGCAATGCTTATTTCGTCACCAAAGGATCGCCTCGAAGGGTCGTGGTTGTTGTCGTCAATGCTTTTTTCGAAGAGATGAGCTCGCTAGATCAGAGTAAATGCACACACGCAGAAAATAAAAAAAGGCATCAAGCGACAATATCGTCAAACGAGTCTAGGCCAAGAGAAGAGAGATTGGATGTGTTGTTTTTGTTGACAAGACAAAGACAAGCAAGCCATTGGGTTGGGTCTGAATTAAGTTGGCCGGTCCTTGGAAACCCTGACGAAACAGGTTCCCTGGCCAGCAGCAGCAGCCCCAGCCCAGCCCAGCCCAGCCCAGCCCAGCCCAGCCCAGCCTAGCCTAAGCCTCCACAGCGGATAGCATTGGCTGGCCACGCGTTGCTAGACGCAACAGTCTGACTGTGGCTTGTACACTATCTGGATCAGGAGGTCAATTGTATATCGACTTTGTTTACTACACGGCGTTAGTTCAGCGCTATATTCAGGGG